>PYAF01004387.1:2015980-2041474 GCA_007407185.1 Glycine tomentella | reverse complement strand
GGATCCAGAGGCTGTGCAGGTATGGGACTGTACAGTTGAGGATAACTTAAAGGATTTAATAGGTACTACCTATACCAACAAGGTGCATCTACTTTTCGGTAGCCTATAACATAAGAACTCCACAGTTAAGCGTGCTTAACTTGGAGCAATTATGGGATGGGTGACCACCTGGGAAGTTTCTCAGGAAGTGTGTGAGTGAGGACAAAGCACACTGAAAAGTCTTGTGTTGGTATGTAGGGACAGTCGTTGATCCTGCAAGTGGTCGGGCGTTACAGTTGCTGTAGAAGAATTGGTTAAGCTGGCCATGGATCTTAACTCGTGGAAGTATGCCTAATCTGATACCATATAGAGAATGGATTCAGCTTGCTGTATATTATTCATGAATTACAGTACCAATATATAGAGATATATAGCTGTTATTTACATTCATATTTAAAACTGATTAGCTAAATTAATTCCTATAAACAAGCAAACAAATCATTGACTGGAATCTAAAATAAATGACATGAAACAGATATTATGACTCAATCAATTAGATGCAATCAGATGCCTATGATTCAGTGGATTTGAATTGATCTTTGTGTGCTGAATGATTGCCTTGACACATTGCCTTGACAACACCCAAATATTCTCAAATTATTAAAATCAACAGGGTTACTTGTCCACACTTCCTCTACAATTTTTCCATCCAATGATGCTTGTGGTGATTGATTGAGCAGATAGCATGCCATATTCACCGCTTTTGCCCAAAAGCCTTTAGAAAGGTCAGCTTGCAACCTTAAACATTAGGCCCTTTCAGTAAGAGACCTATTCTGCTCTGTTGTGGTATTTTATGCATTGAGAAATGTCTCTGAATGTCATGTTCCTCACGAAATTTCTAGAATCGTGAGTCAGTGTATTTCGAGTCACTATCAGACCTCAAGTACTTGATCTTTATGTCCGTCTGGTTCTCCATCTCAACCTTCCACAACTTGAACTTCTCAAAGACTTTAGATTTTTGTTTCATGATACACCCAGACATTGCAAAAAAAGTCATCAACGAAATTTATAAAATAGTGAGAATCACCCAAGGACGAATCTCTAGTAGGACCCCACATATCATTATGCACATAATCTAGAATCCTCATGGTGGTATGCTTTGTAGCTTTGAATTGCTTATTGGTCTTTTTTCCAAGCACACAGTACTCACACAAGTCTAACTTTCAACTCCAAAGTCCTTTCAAGAGTTCTCTCTTATGAAGCTCTGCCATCCCACACTCACTGAGATGACCCAAATGCATGTGTCACAATCCGATAGCAACGACATCAGACTCAACAAATGCAACTCGGCCTACAATTGTGCTCCCCAACAGCCTGTCAATATTTCTTACAATCTATTGCTTTCATCACAATCAACGCCTCCTTACACATTCTAAGGGTATTTCGATCTCTATTAGTTATGTAACTAAAACCATTGATCTACAAGGTACCAAGTGAGATCAAATTCTTCCTCAACTCAGGGATATGCCAGACATCACACAACGTTCTCACTCAACCATTATCCATAGAAATTTGCGTGTGTCTCATTCCAACAACAACACACGTTTTGTCGTTACCCATATAAGCATAGTCAAAATTGCATGACTTGTATGTGGTGAACCCCTCCCTCTTGGGAGTCATATGGTAAAAACATCCCAAATCAAGAATTCATGCAATGACTGCATGAACCAGAGAGAACATCCCCCAAACTGTAGTAGTATGAATCATCAATCTTTGTCACATTTGCTGAGCGGGATGCCCCTTCACTAGATTTGTAGCACTTCATTGTTTTCTTGCGTTGTTCTCTGGACTTATACTTCTTCAATAAAATATGAGTCATGCACAACAAAAATCTAATAAATATTTAAGGACAAAAAGAGAATAAATATAAAAAAAACACTAAAATCTATTTAAAAACTCATTTAATAAACAGTCAAACAAATTTTTCAAATAAAAAAAGTTAAAAATTAACTGAAATGTCTTGTCGAATACACTCTAAGAATGTAAAAATTATTACTTGGTAAATTGTATTATCTATTTAAAATGGCACAAATAACATGTCATAGGGCTTGTTTGATTAAACAGAAATTCATCCATACATGAGCTCTTTCTTCTTTGAACTCACATGTAAAGTTGATGTTTGATGTAGTTATATTTTCAAAGATGGTTTGGATATGTTGATTAGGACTTGGGAGACGTAGTTTCCTTGCTGCATCTTTAAAATGTTTGATGTAATCATCTTAAATGATGCGTAACATAAATTCCACGAAGGTGATAGCAAAATAGTAGAACAAAAAGGCTAAAGCGATTTAATCTGTAAAGGAAAGCACGAAAGCTCCATCATATATACCTTGGGTTCCTCCGGGAAAGTATATCATATAGCCTCAGTCACTTTCAAAGCAATCTCATTTACTGTCAAATGTGCAAACTGTCTTAACTTCCAAACTGCGAGAAGAAATTATTATATGGTGGAAATGATTGTCGTTTTGGTCTATCTCCACCTGATACATAATTAAATTTTGTTAATTATTTTTTGTAAACCCCAAAACTCAACTATATATCACGTGGATATTGTTTGGTATCATATGATTATCATGTTATCATTCATTTTATAAAATTTCTCCATGAAAAGTATATGAAGTCAAGATTTTAATGATTCAATGTAAAAATTAAAGATTTAATTACTTAGTTGATCCTACACTTATTAATACTTTATGTTTTAGTGTCTATACTTTCAAATACTACGTTTTAGTTCTAATATGAGTAATTTTTTTATGATTTAATTCTTGCCATTAGTTACCAAATGAACTATGTTAGCTCTAAATTTTTTTAAAATTGTCACGATATTGAGACTAGTATTATAAAACCGTCAAGTAAAAAAAATTGTTTTTCTGATGATTTTATACAATTTTGTGGCAATTTTAGAAAATCTAGAGCTAATAGAGTGTTAACTAATTGCATAAACAAATTATTTATATAATGACTAAAAGGTCCAGAAAAAAAAAGAGAGTAGAGTTTCTAAACATAAGAATTTAAAAGTAAAGTGTGGACAAGTCTAAAGATGAATAGTTTTTTTTGTCATGATATTAGTGTATAATATTTATTTTGCTAAATGACTAATTTATATTAAAATTTAATTAATCATTTTTAATAGAATCTCTTCTCTTCTCATTCTTTTTAAGTACAAGACTCAAACATATAAAATCTTATTTAAGAGAATCAAATAATTTCATTCATACTAACGATTTATTGGTAGATGAGTAATTAAACCAAATCTAAATACACGTGTAACATTCCTCTAACCAACCATTATATACATACCTACCACTCACAACAAAATGGTACGTATAGCCGTACATAAATTCAATGACTCTTTAATTTCCGGGGTCCAATCAAACGAGTTGAATGTTTCCAGGACTTGTTTAATTATTGTGCTAACATAACATCCCTTCTTTGCTTTGGTTCTTTCTCTTATTCTTAAATATTGTTTCTGTTCGATGCACATGTACAATAATTTATTGTCATTGACACATTGTGCATTCCTTGTCATTAATGTGATTAAAGCCGTACATGAGATGTAGCCACTAAGAACTCATCATGCTCAATGATGTTATTACTAGTGTTACATAATCTTCTGTCGGTGGAACAAATTATAAGTTAAGCAATGCTAGTAATTGCTACGTACGTCATCGCAATGGATGTTGTTCATAGACCATGACCAATGCCAGAAGCCAAAGGAAAAAGGGTGACAAAAATAATTCAAAATCTTTCATGTGTGGCTGGAACAAAACAAAGGTAATAGGCCATGCTCCTGCTACATGTATGTACAAACTACACAATTTTTTTTCACTCGGAATAATAATACCATTGAAAAGAACAAGATCCCCAGCAGTATCAAATTTGTAGTTCATGAATCTCACTCTTAAAATTTATTGAATTTAATTTCAAAAGAGAAATTCATTATTTAGTAAATTAAATCAAAGGACCATGTTGATGCAGTTCTCTTTTAACAAGTGCAGAGGATCTTGATCCCCATCGAACAAACAAAGCAAGTGTCCTTGTCAGAGCCTTCCCTACGGTTTTCTTTGTTGGTAGTTTTCTTTTTCTACTTGCTTTTTTTGTTTGTAGTTTTTCTTATTATCTTTTATTTTAACACTATTTCATTTGCACCGACCAGTAAATGAAGCATATAATGCAAAAGTTCAGATATTATAGATTTTAGATAACAAATCTGATTAATTTAAAAGAAGCCGATGGATGTTAAAAAATTAACAATACTATGTATATGCATACATTTATAACCTTTATTATGAAACAATGAAAATACTCTGAAATAATCCAAGAAATTTGTCCAACTCAAATGTTACTAAGAAGGAATATTATTAGAAAAATTTACAATAATAATTCATGTATCCTTATTCAATCAATTGATTTAGATCCCAGGACATTACTCAATTTTTTTCTATGACTTGGTGTAATTATTAGCTTTTCTAATAATTTGTCTGAAAAAATAGCTTTTCTAATTATATCAATTTGCAAGACACAAATCAATTATATCAATGAGATAATTAAAAAATCCATTATATTAGGATAAAGAAAAAGATCAAATGAAAAAGGGAAAGAATCGTGAAAAGAAGAGTCATGTATCCTTGGATTGCGCCTTAAATTAAGACCAAAGTGATCCGAAATAGTAGACACTTAAACCATTCAAAAACAAAATCATGATTCTAGGTTTCCTTAACCTGAAGCAAACCACCATAGCTTTTCAGTTTATTTTTTGATTAATTAATATTTATGTTTTCCTTTTCAACTAACACCATATGCTAAGTCATATCCCATGACTACTAAGCATATGAATTGATTGACCTGAAATTGTTTGAATTTAATAAGATATTTCAAATTCGAGTCCTGAATATATAATATGATAAATGCTTATCGGAAGAATTTTATTGTCTATTATAATTTTATCCGACTCAAACATACTTACACTTAAGTGTAAAAAATAAATGTGATTTAGAAAAGAAAAAAAAAATCACATCCCATGATGTATTAGCAGCAGAGGCATCACGGTAATAAAGTCCAATAATAGTACCACATAATATTTTTAAAAGTGAGACACAGAACTGGACCCCATTTTCCTTCCTAAACTTTTGCCACTAGTGATTCAACATTGATTTTGTTCGGTTGATCATTTTTCAACCTGTTCCCTGTTCCTTTTTCTTACTTCTACTCACCCCGATGACCAATAGTTTATACTTAGTCCAAGTTGTATTTTATTTTGCTGGGGAAGAAAGAAGAATAAGACCAAGGTTTTAATTAGAGCCTAGTTTGTGCAAGTGAAAAATAGGTTCACATTGACTTATTCTTTTTTCAAGCTCTTTTGCTTGTATTGGGAAGAAAATGAACCAAGAAATGAATGGGGTTGAGGCTGAGAAGAGGCAAGAGAATGGACATGAGAAAGTGGATTATGATGTGCAGGAGAAAATAGACTATGTGTTTAAGGTGGTGGTGATAGGGGACTCAGCAGTTGGCAAGACTCAAATACTCTCGAGGTTTGCAAAGAATGAGTTCTGCTTTGACTCAAAGTCCACCATTGGGGTTGAATTCCAGACTAGGACTGTCACTATTAATGGCAAAGTCATCAAAGCTCAGATCTGGGACACTGCTGGCCAAGAAAGGTTCCTTGCATTCTCTCTCTCTCTCTCTCTCTCTCTCTCTCTCTCTCTCTCTCCCTCTTTCTCTTTCTATCTCTCATTCATGCTTGTGTTTGGATTCTTTGTCTATACTTTTCTTGTCTTTCCTTTGAGCTCAAGGGTTGACAGACATTGAGTTTCAATGATGATATGGTACCGTTTCAAAGGTTATTATATTATATATTGATTATTCAATGTGATTCCAATTTGACTTAGGAAACATACATGGCCAAGAAGCACATGATCTTGACTTTTGTTTTTATAGGTATTTCATTTTCCTTGATTATTCTCCAAAAGTCACATTAATGTTCTATATAAGGGGTTGTATTGAGACACTTGGCAGTTTTTGGAGAATGTGATGCTTCCTAACATCTAAGCCCATTCACATTGCCATATTCTACATATATACCATGTCCAGCTCTGAAAAAGATTACTAGAATCGTATGAATTCAAAATTGTAAACTGTGTGCATTAATGATAAAGGATAATCTATGATGATGAGGGGCCAAAATACTACAAACAAATCATGTAAGTAAACTTGACATCAGGTATAACCCAAAATCTTAAGACATTAAATTTGGACATTATTCTCACTTACATGTTACTCAACTTGTCCAATCTTATTCAACGTGCGATCTCTTGGCTCACACTCGCAACCCCAACAGAAATAGATATTATTTTAAAAGTAAAAACATGCATATTATTGTTAAAATATACTGATAATACTTGATTATTTTGGTGCAGATAAATTCTCACTCTAAATTTTGTTGGTGATATAGGTATAGGGCTGTAACAAGTGCATACTACAGAGGTGCATTAGGGGCAATGCTGGTCTACGACATAACGAAGAGGCAATCGTTTGATCATGTTGCAAGGTGGGTTGAGGAGCTGCGTGCACACGCAGATAGCTCCATTGTGATCATGTTGGTTGGGAACAAAGCTGACCTTGTGGACCAGAGAATGGTGCCAGCTGAGGATGCAGTGGAGTTTGCGGAGGACCAAGGCCTCTTCTTCTATGAGACTTCAGCACTCAGTGGTGACAATGTGGAGAGTGCATTTCTCAAATTGCTAGAAGAGATCAATAGGGTAGTGTCCAAAAAGGCTTTGGAATGTGGTTATGGGAAGGAGAATGGTGGCAACAATGTTGTTGCCTCACTCAAAGGAACAAAGGTTGATATAATCTTGGGTCCTGAATTGGAAATTAGTGAGATGAAGAAATTGTCTTCCTGCTCTTGTTAATATTGGTATTGAGATTTAAGTTAGTGTATTTGATTTTGAGTTTGGAAAAATGAGCAGAGTGAGTGAAAAGTATTAATACATGAGTATGCTTAATGGTGAGTGTGGAAGGCTAAGATTATTTTATTTGCTATTGCTTTCCATGGTAAGAGTTGAAGAGTAATAGTTATCCTGTTTCGTTATGATTATGAATTATTACAGTTATGGCACATTTACTATAAAAAAAAGTGTACTGAGAGACATTCGCTCAATTATAAACGAACTTATGGTGTTTATTTAGAACATTCACCTTAATGTAACTTCTCTGTTAAAACTCTGTAAAGGGGGAAAAAGAAAAGGTGGGCCTTGAGTCCTTGACGTAATGGTAAAATTGTTGTATCATAATATAATAATTATTCAATTTGTTAGCAAGAAATAAAATTGTGTACATTTACACTCTCTAAATCCCACACATAGAGAGAGGTTGCCCTTATATTATACATAAACACTTCAAGATTTGGGTTCCAATATCTCTTTCTTAAATACATCTCAAAAGGATTTTCAAATTGAGAGAGCCATGCCCCACTCTCCCTTGTCACCATGAAGTTCTAATCATTAATTTCTGGATACAGATTGTGAATTTTTATCTTTCTAAAACGATGAAGAAAGAACTAAATCATTAGTGGACAATGTGCAACTGAAACGGGCCACTCGCTCACTTCCCATCTGCGGCCCAACCGCTCCAATTAAACTCTATTTATCTGGAGTTGGACCTTTGCTTCCTGCACCTCATGTTTGGACCAAATTATCCTTTGTTATCTGCTCCTCCCATTAGGGATGTTTACGGATACATGTCATCCAAGAACTTGAATTGATCCAAATCAATCCAAACAATTTGAATTGGATAATTTTTGTGTTTGGATCATACCCAAACCAAATCAATCAAATCCATTGAATTTTGGGTTGGGTCGTGGGTTTTAATACCTAGACCCGTTGACCCAGCATGTGACCCGTTAATTTGTATGAAAAAAAAAAAATAATAATAATAATAATAATTATTATTATTATTATATAAGTAATTAGTTCAAATTTGTTGTCACAAAGATAGTTGTAAAACATCTATTTTGCTTTTTAATTTGTTTCAGCTATTTCAGTTTTAGTTGAAATTTCAGTTGCATTATTCGTTTAATTATTTGATAACATTGAAATTTTCAAACTATGATATAATAGTTTTAATTTTTGGGTTTTTAAGCTTTGTGGATGTAGTGCTTGTTTATTATATTTTAATTTTTAAATCATATTTAACATAGTATATTAGTCTATGTGATGATGATAAAAATTTGACAATGTAATTCCTCTTCTGATATTTTTTTTTCACTATTTCATTACATGTAACAATTATCTGTAATGCATTACAATATTTCATTTAATAAAAATTTAACTTATAAAAAATATTGTATTTTAAAAAAGAATAAACAAAATTAAATATTTTGACTCGTTGACCAAATCCAACTCAAATCGTTTATATATGGTTTGTTTTAAGTTGAATTTTATTATTTTTCTTCAAAAATTAATTTAAATCGACCAGTTTAAATTTGATTGAGTTGAATCACGAGTTTTGCTAAACTAACCTGCATATACCCCTACCTCCCACTTCCCAACCTCTCGATTCTCTCTTCCTCTGGATCCTCTCGTCTCCACCGTGCTTTGGTTCCTCTCCTCCTCTCCACAATCAGTTACTAACCTCTCTCTCTTATCAATTTTCCCATTGATCATGGTTTGAATAATAAGATGGTGTTGGAAAAGGCTCTTCTGAATTATGGAATCTTAATCTAAAACAAAAAAGAATGCACTTCCAAATTGTTTATATACATTACTCTTTTATATACATATTTTTTAAATGTAGTTTTTTCATTTGCAGGTTGACTCTTGAATTACTATTCAAGTGCCTCTATTACTAGTAATTTTTATTTGATTTTTTCCGTAGTATATAAATCAGATACAGGACTTTTGACTGTGGAAAGTTTCAAAATTAATATGTGAACTCAAAAAATAATAACAAACAAGTATTTAATCAACACGAGGAGCTGATAGTAAAATTGAAACAACCAAATGCTATGCTAGTTAGCCAGTTATATAGTATTTCTTAGTCAATTTCTCAGTATTAGGAGAAAAATAATAATTCAAATTTTTCTCCCATGTCAAGCATAGCTCCTAGATCAATTTATAAACAATGAGAAAGAGGCTAAGGGGAAAAAAATTAAAACATGTGAACTTTTTTTTTTTTTTTTTGTTACAACAAAACATGCAAACTTTTTTGTTTTTTTTTTTCCAACGCGAAATCCATACAATTGACTCCCCATTCATCCAAATTGAAAAACAAAACTTTACAATGGAGTAGTTTTCTAATTTTCTTTTACATTAAGAAAGTTTTAGTTCTATCATTTAATTTTTTTACATTGTCACTAAAAACATGCCATGGCAAATCACTTCTAAGGGACCAATATGAACACCTTTGATTGGGAGTATCTTGCCAATAAATGCATTAGCTATTTTTGTTTTTAACAGAAACTTTGCCCCCAAAATTGATAAAAGTTTTCAAAACATTGTTTTTTTTTTTTTTTTTAATCTTTCATCATTATCTATCATGGGGCGAGGAGTTGGACTGTTGAGAAGTAGTTCTTCTGGCGTTCCGCAATTTGAAGAAACCGTAAAACTTCCTTAAATCCTTAACCGTAGAGAACCCGTCCCCACCACAGGGCGCTTCGTCAACGTCATCACCCTCTATCCGCCGTCCGATCGAATACGCGTACGATCTACTCCTTTCACCGTCCGATTGCAGCGCCGCGATCACCGATTTGATGGCGCGACTCGGCGAGTTCCGGTTCGCGATCATCAACTCGCTGATCTCGGCAAGGCTGAGAGTCGCGCCGTGCCGGAAAATATCCTCCACCTGGGCGAACAGCTTGTGCTCCATCACGCCGAGGTAGCTGCTCGCCAGTGTCTTGAACGCCGAGAAATCGCACACCGGAAAGTGGATGTGCACGTCGACCCGACCCGGCCGCAGCAGGGTCGGGTCCACGCACTCCTTGCTGTTCATCGTGAACACCATCACCCTCTCCTCGCCGCAACACGCGCTAATGATCCCGTCCATGAAGCTCTGGATTCCCGACGCGGTAAACGCCGTCACTGTCTCCGATTCCGGTTCCATAAACCGGTCCAGATCCTCCACCAGGATTACCGACTTCGCCGTCGTTTCCATCAACAGAAACTTTAGATCCGAATCGCCGCGAATCTTGGAGAGATCCACGTCGTACACGTCGTAGCGGAGGAAGTTCGCCATCGCGGCGACGAAGCTCGATTTTCCGGTGCCGGACGCTCCGTACAGGAGATAGCTCCTCTTCCACGCGCGGCCGAGTTTCCGGTAGTACTGCTTCGCCTTGAGAAACGATTCGAGATCTGATTTGATCTTGTTCTTGAGATCCTTCTCCATCGCCATCGTTTCAAACGTCGCCGGATGAGTAAACGGAACGGATCTCCACCGTGTTCCTCCGCCGGCGGTGGCGGCGGTGTTCATGAACAGCCGTAAATTGGGCTTGCTTTGGTTTTTAATCTCGTCGGCGATGGTGTCGATGTGGCGGAGGTACTGGCGGAGGATGCGGCGTTTATCAGTTTTTCTGATTTGGAGAACGAAGGAGGAAACCCGGTTCGGTTCGGTTTTTTGGTTGAACCAATAGAGTGTGGCCCCCAGGAAGCGGTCCTCGATGGTTTGGTTCGAGTCGAGGCGCAAAAGGATGTCGCTTTGGTCATTAGCGGTTATGAGGTTGGTGTAGTCAGCGTCTTCTATTGAAGGGAGGGAATGCAAATATAGAGAAACTTTGAGGTGAAGGTTATTCCGCTGCATATTGGTTTCGTTAAATTCGGGGACTTTGAGGAACTGATACACGTGGAACCAATCCACGACCCTTCGGAAGCGTTTTCTTATGGTGTGTATCAATCCCGTTTTGAACAGCAACCACCGAATCGTGAAACCTACGACGACACTGAGGACTACGAGGAACATGGGGCTGTAACGAGACATGATGACGACAATGATGGAAGATTCTTCCAAGATCCAATTTGTGTGTCTAGTGTTTAACGTAGTTTGGGGTTTTGGGGTAGGAAAATAAATAAGTAAACAGAATCATGTTTGCATTTTGTTGAAGATAAAGGAGAAGATTGTTGTGTTTGTGTGTGGGTTTGAGGACTCTCTTATTGCTGGCTCCTCCTTCGTCTTTGTTTGCAGCTACGTGTGTGTTCTGTTCAATTCAACGTCTACGTGTTTATTATTATTCTCCTTGAACAAAATTTTGGATTTCCATTTGGGGGTGGGGGGATTAATATATATACTAATAACACATTGTGTACGTAATATGATTTATTAATTTCCCTTTCAACACGGAATTAGGTGAAAGAACCATGAAAATTTTAATTTTGAAAATATTTAATTAGTTTTATTTGGTTGTCATTGAAAATAAAACTTCAATTTTGATGCATTAATTGGCCGATCATGTGCTGCCACATGATTAATCAATTTTGTTCTTATTAATAATTAATTTAAATTAAATTTAAAAATAATGATGATTTTTATTCTTTTGTAATTATGTAAATATTGACTCAAGTAGTCAACGATATATTTACATATAAGAAGATATGTTTGATGAGAAAGTTGCCAGGAATTTTTAAAAATTTACATATATTTTAAAATAGACTATTTATGATAAATAATTAATATTTATTTTTCTCAATTTCACATTAATGTCTTCTCATTTATATACTTATACTTAAATACATATACATATTGAGAGAACATATTTAATTAGGACATTTGATTCTTCGTTGAGATTCCAAAATATTTCAATAAATTTTGATCATTTGGATTGAGACTAACTTTTAATTTAAAATTTAATCACACTTAAAATTATTTATTCCTTCGCAATTAAACCGAAGTCTTTCAACATGTATATCCGGACATACAAGCATATGTATATAAATGATTTAAGTTATATAATTAATATTAATCAATCTCTATGTTAATCTATTTAAGTTATATAATTAATATTTTCTTTATGCTCCCGTTTGTGTGTTGGGGGTTAATCAATTGATACTTATTAATAATGAACTCTAATTAAATTTAAAAAGGCTATAAATTTTTTTCCCAAATCAACTATAATAATTATTATTATTCTTTTCTTAATAGTATATAAGTATTGAGTCAAGCGGTCAACCATAATAAGTCAATTATATACATTTCAACTACGGTTACAATGAAATGACTATTATATTGTATATATAACAAAGCTTAGAAATATTACAAAATGGAATTAATTCTTAAATATTTTATAAATTTTAATTAATAAACTCAACTCTATGATTATGAAGAGTAATTCATATTATTTTACTTCTTAACGAATGAAAGAAAAAGATGACTTTATCACGATTATCATTTCAATGCTTATAAAAAACGATTATCATTTTAATAAAATCATTATCAAAATTATTATAATTTATTAACTCTATTACAAATATAAAGGAATTAAAAACTAATTCAGAGAAAGATGATTGCTGAATTCTTTATAAGAAGTATTTTGTCTTTATTTTTCAATTGAAAAGAAATACTTTGAAGGATAAGCATCATCTGAAAAATTCAATTTTGTAACATTGTTCTTTTGTTAAGATAGTATCTAGTTTATCTTACAACATAAATTTGAGTCTCACAATATTAAAATTCAATTGTGTAACAAAAATAGAAATAAAAATCTTTTAATTGTATTTAAAAATGATAAACAAATAGAAATAAAAATCTTTTAAAAATCACACAATAAAAAGTAACAAAAATATTACTTTACAAGTTGAGTTCTCTATAAACATTATAACAATAATTACTCTTCCAAAATCAATATATTTATAAAGGATTGAGTACAAAACATGTCCCCACGTCCTTGGAATTTCCTTTTTATGTTGTGTTTGGTTGCTGTGAAATTGGGTGAATGTGGTAAGACTAATTTGTTTTAGGTGATTTGCTATATTCAAATTATAAAGGAAATAAGTTCAAATAAAGTGAGTCTCACAATTCCAATACATCTACGGTGACCCAACATGCACAATTACAGTTATGATCTCCTCCTTACAATTGCTTACGGGAATTTTCTGTACCCGTGACAATTTTTTTTTTGAAAGGTCTTATAGTAATTTTATAATATTATTTTTTACTTTTTTTCTTATTTATTTTTCTTAAACTAAACAACCTAAAATTCAATATTATATATATTCACTCTGTTTTTCTCTTCTCTATTTTTTTTTTCCTAACAACTATTGAGAGCAAGAGCATTAAAACTGCACAGTTTATACAATTAAGTTGATAGTTTGATAATATCCCTAGTCCAAATCTAAGAACAGAGACCCCTTACCTGCGTGTCCTACTTCTTTCAATATCGTTGACTCTGATGCCATAGAATTACGTGTTGTCCATTTGTACAGCATCTAGTATCTACCAAAGAGTTGGAGGAATCTTCTCATTTATTGTGTCCTTTATCCTATAGCTACAGTTAGTGAGGATTAAAATTTGGTATTATTTGACCCATTTAAACATTTAAACATGAGTTTGCAGGGATTGTTAGACTGTTTATGCCGAGAGTTATGTGAGTCTTATAAAAAATCTACCTTTGAATCTTGTTATGGTTAAACATATAGAGGGTATGTATTTTTTTTTATATTTTCTTCTTTTTCAATTAAAAATATAATTTAATGAAATAAATTTATATTTTTACATGTTACTAGAAATTTCTTTTTTATGTTACTAGTATTTTCTTTTATATGTTTCCTTCTGTTGTGGTGTGTAGTCATTGAATTTTTATAATAATTTACTATTTTTATATACTTATATTTATGTATACGTGTGTGGTAAATAAATTAAGCTCGTATCACGATTCTATGGTATACATGATTTTAATTTTAAGATCTTAATTTATATTTTAATCATGTTTTAATTATTAATATATTTTAATTTAAAATTAATGATACGTGGTGTTTTCTTTTTTTGCGTGCGTGTCACATAATTTTTAAATCTATGATACTTAATTTTTATTTTATTTTTTTAACAACTAAAAATAGATACAAGATGGCCATTGAATTTTATTTATAATATTTTTTTCTACAAAATATTGTTATTAGTAATTTTTAAGTTAGTTTATACAATTCATCTATTAAAATCACTTCCCTAGCTCAAATGATAAGTTTGACACTTTGGCTTTTATTATTCCAAGAGAGAAATTGAACTCTAATATTGAGAATTAATAACTCACGTACACTAATAAACTAATTAAGGTAGATTTCTTGGTTAACATTTCTGCTTTGAAGTTTCATTTTCCTTTTTCTTGCATAATAGTTGTGTTGATGTTCAAACTTATATGATTTCATACATATTCGATTCTCTACTACTAGGCTTATCCTAATAATTTTATTTGAATTTCCATTTCAGTAACTCTGTTTTTACATCTTATTTCCTCCAATTTTAATTATAAGATTTTTTTTATAAAAAAGTTTTCTATCTCGATCTTTTTATAAAAGATCATTTTTAATTTCTACATGTATTAATTATTTTTCTCTTTAAATATCTTTATTTAATTATTTTATCTCAAACATCAATAAGAAAAAATTTTGTGGATAGAAAGTTAAAAAAAGAATAATTTTAGAATAATAATATAATTAATTGATAAATTTAATGTGATTAACTAAATTAATTACTTTTCTTAATGAACATAAATTAATTAAAAAAGAAATATAATTAGGACAGAAGGAACTATTACTTAATTTAGAAATATTACTTATATACTACATTTTATTCCAAGTTTTCAAGTTGTAATTAATCAATTCTAATTGCTTTTTCAGAAATCAAACACCCCACATCTCCACCTTAATTTCCAACTGGCCCCATCGTTCGTTTACGTACCAAGTGTGAAATTTTTTATTGACAAATATTATTTTATTAATAATATAGTTGGATGATTCGAATAATAGACCTCTCTCCCCTCCCTTTTCCTCTCTTACCAAGTGTAAATTTTAACCTGAAACCATCAGTTTAGCATATGAAACGGGCTTTAATTAACCAAGCAAGATTGTTATACAAGACCATATAATTCAACTATTTCATAGTGATATGCTCTCACTATGTATTTTTACTATCATGCATAACTTTTTTTTATCAATGGATATTAATTTAAATACATGACCTCTTCTTCTTCCTTTCTCTCTTTACCCTTTTCCAACCTTATATCTCCGCTGTCATGCATAAGTGAAAGTGAAAGGGCTCGAAGCCCCTTTGTTTGAATCATGCAGAGACTTAATTTCCCTTCGAAGCTGTGAGTACCATTTTAATATTGTTTTTGTGCAAGTATGAACTCCCTTAGTTGAATACGCGAGTCACACAGTGACACACTCTTGCGACGTACACTAACTGCAAATTTCTCAAAGGCTTTTTCCTCTTGTTTGTGTTCACGTCATCAAATTTTCGTTTCACTGGTCCCTTTTCACCCTTATTTTATAATTAAGGATGACTTAATTTCCAGATTAATTAATTATATATACCTTTTATATGTTTCTCTGATGCGTCAGATTCCATCGATCAGTCGGTGACTTGCTACTTTTTTCAATCTATTTTGTTTCAAGTTAATCATTTTCTCTGCCTTTGACAATATTGTTTATTTAAGAAATATATCTTGATTTTAATTAGTCGTTTTTTCAAAATTCAAAAAGATACTTTTCAATTTATCTTGGTGGTTTTCAATATATTTTTCAGAAACATGCATGTAAAATTCAAAAAACACCAATATATTTATATGTAGAAGTTAAAATCAAATTTTAGAGAAACAAGTTTTCATAAATTAATTTATGAATAAACAAATTTTAATTTATAAAAGAAAGTTGATATGTTTTATCTTCTCTTCTTCTTTTTTTAATTTATAAAAGTGCTTATTAAAATTTTTCTAAATTCTAATTAAATAACTGTTAGAGAAAGTTTTGATGATTACTATTGAAGCTAGGAAACGATTATTATTTAGTAGTTCAAGTTATGATGGAAGAAATTTAAGACGGCTTTTCAAACATAGTAAGGAAAGATATATACTATTGAAAGGAACTGGTCAAGCCATGAAGTTAACCCTAGTCCGTTTGCATTGGTCCTCTACTATAAGTTACTCGTGAAAGCTTTATCTTCTTTGTCACTAGCATAGTATACCAATTACCAACTACACGCTAAGCCACAAATGCTACTATGCAAGATTTCAAGTGGAAGTTTTGTATTAAAATGAGGTTTGAGTTTCCCATCCCAATTATTCTGTCATTCTCTCGTCAAATTAACAGTTCCTGAAGAATACGACCGGAGAATAGAATTTACCACAAATTTCAAAATAAAGAGAAGTTGCAGCCTAATAGAATTGTTGTTTCAGAGCTTTATACAACAAAAAAAAAAAGTTGTCATTTATAGACAATATAAACTGTCAAATATTATCTTTGTTAGTACATATAGTCATTATTTAAGGAAAATTAAACAATTAGTATAATTTTTGAAAGACAACAATAATAATTTTATTCATTATATTGAACATTTGATGTATTAATTAATTATATATAAATACTCTATATTAGCAATTTACTTATGAAAATTGAACCAACTGGTTCAATTGATTGAATCGACTATCGAGAATCAATGTATCTGTCCAAAAAACCTAGCTAGAAAATCGATGAAGTAAACTTGGCCAAAACTAGTTAAGAACTAAGACAAAAAAAAAAATAGAACTGGATTTTAAAAAAAAATATTGTAAATTAAAATAAGCAGTGATTCATATATGAAATATACGTGAATTGCTATATATATTTATTATAACTTCTTTGATATTATAGAACATGTAATATAACCATTTTCTAATTTAAAAGTTTGCTTAACTTATTTTTCTCATAATTTTACATTAGTTTAGTATTTAATACATTAAAAATATACTTAATTACCATAACTGAAACTCTAATTATTTAATTAAAGTTGAACTAATGAATTATGAACCAGTATATTCATTGTTGATGTAGTTTAAAAACATTAACAATATGAAATCTCTATAAATAGTATTTCCACTTTGATATTTGAAGTATTAATTTGTAACAAATTAAAAATTCCTATTTCTATTTTTCCATTTTTAAATAATTTTTTATTATTTACTTGCAAGTAGTCGTGGTTATAAAAAATACAGAAAATATATTGTTTAAAATAAGTAAGGGTGCCTTTGTTTTCGAAATTTATATATTCTATAATTTCATTAATAATTATAAAAATATCACATGTATTGTGTTTCTTATTTTTTAAAAGATTTGTAAATGAAATGATGGAAATAACATGTACATTTGATATTTCATTATCTATCTTATATTTTCGAAATCTTTTATAAACTTTGAAAATAAGAAAGAAATTCAAAATAAGACAATATTTTTATAATTATTAACTGAAATAAAAATTATATTCATGAACTATTTTTTTTCATTAATGAGTACCCTGCTATACTTTGTTTTCGTTTTTTTATTTTTTATTTTGGGCCACGTACATAATCCTTTATGCATGGTTTTATTTGTTTTCACTCACAGTTTAACCCTTGCAACCACTGACGAGTTGAAGAAATAGCAGCTGACACAATTATACTGAAGTAGTATATAATATTAATTCTTCTCCAACGTGTATGTGCTTTGGTGGGTTTCTTTCTAACTACTATCATTGCTGCTTGTTCAATCTTGAGAGGCTTCTTATGTAAGTAATAATATACTTTAAGTCTGAAGAGAAATTCGAATCTCATTATTTTATGTTTGTTTTTAACATTAATATAAAGTCATGCAGAGGAATCTTTTAAAGTGATGAGAAATATTGAAATTCCAAATAGAAGAAACTTATGGGTCAAAATCCAAAAAAAATAAAAATAGCTAGGGCAAAAACTGCCCCCGGTTTTATACATTATATATGCAGGCCTGAAAACCACAAGCATCCCTATCATCACTTTCGTGTTGTAATATGTAAGAATAGGACAATAGTCTACTATGACAACACTTCACTAATTAAGCATATTGCGAAGACATCATGCCAATATGCCTTTTTGGGCTGTTTCATCCTTTGCTTTTGTCTTAACTGTTTCACCACAGCAAATAAAATACAAATCGGTATATATATTATTGTATCTGCACTTGTGTTCCGTACAACACGTGAATTTTAGTTTTCTGGCTACCTTTTTTTTATATATTTTTAAAATAATATTTTTGTTTGATTAACACATGGTTCTGCAAATTAATCATGAAATCAGCTCTAAATAGGACAAATAATGCATGTCAATCTATGGATTTGGTGGAGCCTCCGAAAGCTGCTTACTGTGGCAAATTGGTTGAGCCTGCACACAACAATTATATTGTTTGTATTTGCATCTGCTCAATTTATTTGTCTTTCACTCTTTATACTGTAGTATCTATTTTTGCAGTACTGATCGACCGCATGCATGAAACATGCATGATGCATTTCTATTAACTATTGGGTAATGCTACTTCCAATCATGTTTCTTCTACTTTTATATATCATCGTTGTTTGAGCATCTCCAATATAAATTATTTACGAGGTTGTTAAATCTAAGAACTAATTATTATACAGTTTCATTATTAAAATAATCGATAATTGATGAGACAGTTCTTATGTAAAACTACTACTTATGTAAACAACAGTTTTTAATAGTTCTTAAGAATTGTGAATAATAATTGTCTAAAAAAAAGAATTGAGAATAATTATATGATTTATTTTAAATTGTCAAATTTAATAATATAGAGAATGGGTACTGTATTGTAAGATTAAATGGTATTTTTATTAATAATTTATTTTTGTTCAATTCTTTTCTTTCATATAAATAAAACCTTACAACTTGATTTTTATTTTATTTTTCTTGAATGAAACAACTAAAATTTTCATCCTATTTTCATCCTATTTTTGATCTATTTTTTTTTTCTTTTCTTACTTGCCTATTTTCATTCTCTCTATTTTCCCCATCTCTACCAAATACATTATAATTATTGAGGACAAATCTTGGCACAAGTTAGACCTTAGTAATTGATTGATCATATGTTCAAATTCAAAATAGTATATATGCATATATGCAAGGAAAAGATGGTGTAGAATGATTTTCTCTCATGCCTTCGAATAAAGATAAACCTCTTGATAATACTGAAATATGTTAACTTTTTTATTTTATTTTTTAAAATTTTCATTATTAAAAAATTTAATTATTGAATTTCTTAAATCTCAACTTGTGCTAGGAACTACCAAAAATAATTAATCAACTACGTGCCCAATTGAAAATACTTTTATTATTAGATAAATGTTAACCAATGTTCTTGAGACATTAGTTAAGAAACTAAAAAAAATTATTAGAAAATAAAAATTATGTTTTTAATGATTTTTTTTGTTCTCTTATAATCTTGACAACAATTTTTTTTTAATTTTTAAATAATATTCTAGAAACATTGATTAGTAACATCCTTATTATTATTTAGGATTAAGGGTTTAGTCTGAGTTAATGTCTTCTGAATCACGAGGGATTTTGGCAGCTACATTGATGTAAAGAGATCTTTTTTTAATTAAAAAAAAAGTAAAGAGATTGTGTTGAACTTTGAAATACGTACGGTCAAGACCAGCTTTAATCTTACCCGGAAAGAGGCATGAAAGGTAACTGAGAACCACAGAAAAAGTTATGAAATTAATGAAGCAATCAATATAGGGAAGAAGGCACTAGTGTGTCACTGTTATTCAGGGCAAAAGGCATCAAGCAATATTCAGAAAATGATTGAGAAAATTCAGCCGCTAATTAGTAATGACTATTAATATATTATTATTCTTGCAGTTGATGACTTTATCATTTGCATGCAGTGTTTTGAGGATGCATGTTAAAAATGTTATCTACTAATTAGGTTTAAACACAGCAAAGCAATACAACAAGAATGTCGGTGTCCAATGTTCTGCATAGCCGTGACGTAACTAGATAGACAATAATAAAATGATAAACATCAGATTAATTTGACGGGTAATCTTGTAATGTTTGAACAAGTATTTGTGTGCTTGTGCTTACCCTATCGATAAACAAGATCATGAAGAAAACAAAATGTAATGTGCCTTATATCGTCGTTAGCAAGTATGTTATTGGTCTAGGAACAACTTGATTATTAACTTCACAAAGATTTCCCTCTAGGTTGGTGAAGTAACCGTCACTTTGATAAGATGGTTTGTTAATTAAAGTGAGAAAAAGTTTAATTAACCAGTGTAGTTCCATACCCGCTTTACTTGTTATAGGCCATTTAAGGTTAATGTTGTCATAAGCTCATTCGTTGGTTCTAATACGCGTGTCAGTGGTTGAAAGGCCACTGTTTGAGCTTGCGATAAAGACACAATGGTTGATAATTTTTACTAAAAAATAAAGAAAAAGAAGAAGTAGAAGAGAAGAGACACGGTAACCGATTTAAATTAACCCTTAAAAATCAAATTAAGGTGATCTTTGATTATAATTTTTTGAATTAGTTTCAATGCTTAAACTTCTAAAAAACCATTCAAAATGACTTACATATTTGCATTGAAGTTTGTAAAAAAAATCTAAATCTTGCTTTTAATAAAATCGAGTTTTTAGACAATTTTATTGTGACCGTATGTACTTTTAGATAACTAAAAATGTGTAAGGAAATTGAGTTTACTCTCCAACTTTGGAATATCTCAAATTAAAAATTAAACATAACTTAAAATTGTTCAATGGTGTTTGGGGCTTGGTCTCTAACTACAGTGCTAGAGACTACTAACTACATATTTAAATTAAAGTTTGTGAATATAAGTTTGTATTCAACTTAAATTTACTAACTGAATTAGTAAAAGCAACTAATTAAGTACATGTCAAGCAGAACTTTAATAGAAAACATATTTTTTTATAGTAATTAAACATGTCTCACAAAACTAAATTTACTTAAATTGAGTTTGGAACACCGCAAACGAAAAACTAAACACGGTCTAACTAAGTATATGTTTGAATTAAAGTTTACAAACTTAAATTTGAATTAAATTTAAGTTTGCAAAAATATCATAAGTCTTACTTTTTTAAAATGAGTTTTAAAACAAAAAATTACTCTATAGCCAAATATAATCTCAAATTGATTTTACTCTTCAACTTACTTTTAAAACCCTTTTCCGGAAAATTCAAAAACACCCCAAGTTGGTATTAGGTCTCGACTAAGATCGCTTTTCAAAACAATTGAGCGCATGATGGATATCTCTAAACTGTTTCTAATAGTTTCTAACCACCTAACAATCTTTTATGGCCTGTCAAATATTCCAGAGATAATAAGACGATTCTAACCAAATAAAATATATTCCATTATTTTAGAGAAATCAGATATCTTGTTAGTATTACATATATTTTTAATTATAACACTTAATATCTATTATTAATTTTGAATACATAATAAATATTTTCAAATCAAAAGAAATAACAAAATTTTACTCCAAGAATTCGGATTTTTTAATTAATTTTTTCCAGTCAAGTCAGTTCTAAGCTGTTGCGTACTGTATTATTGTTTGCCTCTGGGCTTAATGGATGTCAAAGTTTGTACATTATGGTTTTTTAAATTTGGTTTGTTCTTGATGGAAGATTTTGGTTTGGTTCAGTGCCATAGGATCTAGGCTGATAGTGTTGGGGAGGGAGAAGAAGCACAACAGAAGAAGCAGAGAGGGTTAATAAGGGGTTATAAAAATATTGGAGGTGCAGGAATCAAAAAATGACAAGCAGGAAGCAAAGGCCTAATGAACATTGAAAATACCCAAAACCATGTGGGTTGCAAGCGTCATTTGGAACATAGCCTACCTAATCCAACAGGGCTGAAAAAACGAGCCATCCAATCATTCACAATGGCTTAGCTTAATTTAGTTCCTTAAAAATGACAACTAAAGAAGTAACTTTACGTACCTAAATACTTATCAATGCATTCACAAAGGTTAATTGATCTCAATTCTTAGTGTTCGTTTGAAAATGATTAAATCATAGAAAACAATAATAATAACTAAATTCTTTTTTAAGATCAATCACAAAATTTAAAATGAAATATTTGTTAAATAAATTATTCAAACATATTTAGACAAACAACTTTCATGAACTTAGTTCCTTTTGGTCCGATTAAAAAACGCTAGTTTTTATTTTTTATTTTTGTATCCCTTATTTTTCGTGACATATCTTTATTAAAAAAATTCAAGGGCGTAATTTAACTTTATTTTTAAAATGCTTATAATTAATCATGCATAATTTTATTTAAGTTTTAAATATCATCAGATATTCCTTCTACTTCAGTATGCATAATTTTTTAGTAGATAATAATGTTTAAAAATGCTTATAGTAAAGAATTCCTTTTTAAAATTAATACTAATAATTAGCGCTATATAAAAAGTTAAGTATCTCTAAAACAGTATGATCTCTCAGATATATAAATAGATTAATAATTTTCTTCAATAATATAAGTGTATTTTTTTAATCTTCCTTTCACTTTATTATTTTATTTTCTTTTATTGTGACATATAATCTCTTTATTACCTCATTCTTTGAAAAATAACGACGTTGTATTGTCGATTGCAGAATTACCTTAAGCAGTTTCTAATTGTCTCCAGCCCCTTCCATCTCTTCACATATATGTGTGTTTTGAACTTTTCGTAGTGAATTATACGGCACTGACATGTGGATGGTGCCATGTCAACATGTTACATGTCATGCAAGAAGCTTAGTCGTGAATGGAGAGTGTAATCTCACATCTCACATCTCACTCTCAAAATCTCAAATCCTATATTATGTACCTTATCTTTTGTACTTTTCCAACGTTGGACTTTTAATTTTTGTCACCACCCCCAGATCCTGCCTCACTCTTCCTTCCTAGGATGCTGCTCATGGCCTCCACACTCACTTTCCTAACTCTTCCTCACAAACCAGCACCAAAACTTCATCCACTTCCTCACATCTCTTCAATATTGAATGTTGTTAATTTCAAAAGATTCTCCCATTATCAACACACATAAACTATTACATCAATCTTTCAATGTTCTCAAAACTGCCTCTCTTTCCCTCACATCAATCACACTCCCCTTCTTTTTGGAAGAAAAGGCAAGTATCTAGCTATCTGCCCCTACTTGTTACTCTTTAAAGGGTTCATTAATTTCTCTCTTACTTTGTGACATAAATGTTGTTGAGACAGGATGTGGCACTTGCTGTTGATGGGAATTCGGGATATTGGAGGGAAGAACACTTGCTCTCATACACCCCATTGTGATGGTTTCTTTGTTCTTGTATACCTTGTGGGCAGGATATCTCGTGGCAGTGGAGGAGAGTGAGGACTATTCAGAATGAGATTAATGAGTTAAAGAAACAAGTGAAACCAACCCCAGTCACTCCAGAAGGTGAAGCACTACACCATCAGAAATTGAGCTCAAAATTCAGCAACTTATCGAGGTATCCTTGATTTTGTTGCCATTTTTATATATCCTACAAATTTCTTTATTGTAATTGACTACTAATTGTCTTAAAATGACCTATTCTTGATGTAATGAAATTGACTTTTTCCGTTACTAGCATGACCTGGCTTATATTTTTTTTCTCAATAAATACTAATTTTGTTAAAAATGTCTGTTGAAAGATTTAAATTTGCGACCACTTTTTCTTTCCTTTACCCTTTTTTTAACCATTGTGTCAACCTTATATCTCCTTGAGTCCTTATCCTAGCTTATATTGTATCATTAGTTAAAAAATTTACCCATGTGTATTTAATTTTTTTTAAAATTAATACAAGCTTTAAGATTTGTGTGATTTTGTTAATTATTGAAAGTGGAGCCAATGTAATCCATGGATTGCTGAATTATGAGGAGTACCTAATTTATTGGCTTATCAAATTCAGGAGGGGAAAGAGCTGCTCAAAGGCTTTTACAAGAATAGGCACTGCAAGGATCCATACTTCTAGGATTTGGGGTGCTTGAGGTTGTTGGTGGAGGATTGAACACTTGGATTAGAACAGGAAAGCTATTCCCAGACCCACATTTGTTTGGAGGAGCAGGTAAAAATTTTAAATTTGCACTTCATGATGAAAATAAAAAAAGGTAAGGGTTTAAAAATATGAATTAGAAGAGTTTGGCAATATTGTAAGCTTTTTCAACAGAATGATCAATTATGCATTGAGTACATTATTCTTTATGAGATGATTAAATTACACCTCTTTCCTTTTTCATTTCAAAATATATAAAGCTGATGTATATTATAGAAGATTTAAATGTAAGACACATTGATATTTGAATGTGCATATTTTAAAATAAAAACAAGGGAAATGTAGTATAAGTGTAACACCCCGATCGAATCACATCAGAATGAGATAGATCTAGAGGTTGTGTAGGTATGAGACTATACAATTGAGGATGACTTAAAAGAATTAATTGATACTACCTATACCAACAAGATGCATCTACTTTTTGGTAGTCCGTCACTTAAGAACTTCATAGTTAAACGTGTTGAGCTTGTAGTAGTTATGAGATGAATGCCCTCTAGAAAGTTTCCGGAAAGCGTGTGAGTGAGGACAAAACACATTGAAAAATCTTATGTTGGTTTTCTGGGACCAGTCATTGATCTTGGAAGCAGATAGAGCTTATTTCCGAGATCTTCAAAAGGGCTACATACGGAGGGTTAACTGGTGAAGGATTCTAACCAATAAGGATATTGAGTGAAATGTCACCGTGTGAAGTATCGTAAAGCGAGAATCAAAATTTAATTAGGGATGTTACAAATGTAACACCCTTCTAACCCAAGATACATACACTTGTAATATTTTCTAAATACGTTTGTAGCATAATTTAATTAAAAGGATGTATCGACTTAAAAAAAAACTCTTATTTCGTGATAAAAGTATTACATGCCAAATATTTGTAAACTTAAAGAAAATAATACAATAACAAATGTAACTCTATGTTAAACAAATCTTGGCTCTCCAAAGTCCATACAAACCTTATTAAATAAAATATGGTGAAAACTACTCATTAATTTAATCCTTAGATAAATGAATAAAACCTGTGTCCCAATGTTACATTGTTTCAAAGTATCCATAGCCCTAAAATTAATAGTAATATAAAGTTGAGACCTAAGCCTCTTATGTAGCATCATCATCATAACCTTACAGAGACTCACCTGAAAGGGTAACATTCAGTCTAAATACAAACAAGACAAACAGACAGGGAGTGAGATACATCTCACAATAAAATTAAAACATTAAGAAAATCATAAAGATTTAAGATACATTTATAAACAATTGTGTTCCAATACACATCAAACATTTCATACACAAATTCACACACCAAATGTGATGCAAATTAGACTCGTAGACTCGTATGCATGTGGTACCATTTTGGAAAACACTGTGAATGTAGCTTGAGAATCCATGTAGTCGAAAAATTGTCACACAATGG
>PYAF01004387.1:1978938-2015880 GCA_007407185.1 Glycine tomentella | reverse complement strand
GACAAATAAAGTGACTTTTTAAATTATTTATCTTTCCTTAAGAACATGAATATGCTTATTTTATTTTTGTTTATTTAGAAAAGACAATCAGATTTTTATTTTTTAGAAAAGAGAAGATTTTATATTTTTTTTTTGTTTTTTAGGTCGACAAGGGATTTGCCCTTGCTCCTACGTATCCCCAGGTGCAATGAGGAAATCAGACTTACGTAGTTCTTTGTTGAAAAGAGCTTGATTAGATTGATTTTATCTTTTTTGAAAGATTTATTTTAATTATGTGAAAAAGAGTCGTTAAGGCGTTGGACCTTGAAACGACCTTGAGTTTGAAGAAAGAGCGGAGAGAATCGCTAAGGCATTGGACCTTGAAGCAATCTCGAGTAATATGTAGATTTTCTTGAGAAAAAGGAGAATTGAGTGGTCTTTCATTTGAGTATTTTTAGCTTTTTTAGAAAATATTTTGGTTTTGTAGTAAACTCTATGAAATCAAGCAAGTCGGAAACCCAGCATGATTTTCACAAAATCTATCCACATATTATTGAAACACTACCAAGCAAGTCGGAGACCCAGCATGAAGTGCAAAATCTATCCATGTATTATTGAAACACTACCAAGCGAGTCGGAGACCCAGCATGATGTGCACGAAACATACCACGTGTTATTGAAACACTACCAAGCAAGTCGGAGACCCAGCATGGAGTGCACGAAGCATACCACGTGTTATTGAAACACTACCAAGTGGGCTAGGCCCAAATGCTGAGGGGTTGCATCTATGAAAAAGGGGGTGCAAACAGTAATATAAATGGGGTGTGCAGTTATAAATATGGGAGGTGTGAAGAGCATTATAATGGTGAACTTATGAAACCTGGTGGTGCAAAAAGTAATTTTTATTTTTTTTTTAAGGGTTGGACTGGGCCAGGGTGACCCGGCCCAACCCGTATTTTGGTGATGGGCAATGCAGCTGCTGCAGTTTTTCGAAAATAGGGTTATGAAGGGGGGTTTGATGGGTTCCTAAGGCCACCACCATGAGGGCTGGTGGTGTGGTGGCCACCGTGGTGTGGCCTGAGCACGGCGACGGCGGGGTGGTGCGGCGGTGGTGCGGTGGTGGGCCATGGTGGTGACCGAAAAAAAAGAAAAAGAAAAAGAAAGGGAAAGAAAAGAAAACATGGAATAAGCATGGTGGTGATGGAGTAACTACGGTGGTTGTGGTGGGGTGCGGTGGTAGTGGTGGCTGGACGCGGAGGCGGTGGCCGGAACCGGAGTTGCACGGTGGTGGTGGTGGCTAAAAAAACGAAAAAAAGAAAGAAAGGGAAAGAGAAGAGAGAAGGGAGAGGAGGGAAGAGAGAATGAAGGTTACCTCAGAAGACCCCCTCCTCCTCCTTTGGTCCCATTGCCAAATGGCGTTGCCGGATTGGCCAATCTTTGAGCTCCGGGATCCGTGCTTGGCTGTGTTATTAATTGCCTCACCTTTCCTTTTTATAATGTAGCTACCCTTTTTTTATTTAACCTAATGGGCCTTATGGCCCTTTTTCATTTCTTTTTGCTCTTTGCTGCGTTTTTTCTCTTTATGTTAACCTCTTCTTCTCTTTTTTTTTTTTTTACTTGCTATTATTTTTCTACATATTATTTTTTTAAAACTGTTATATCTTTTATTTGTTATCTTTTTTTTTATTATTTGTTATTATTATTTATTTTTAAAAAAAACTGTTATATATATTTTTTTTGTTTTCTTTTTTTTTTTTCATTTTTTTTATTATCATTTTTTAATTTATCCGGACAAAATTAGGGTATGACAATGGGCAACCTGACACTATCAGTCTCACTGAGATGACACCACCGGTGGCGCGTTAGGGTGTTCCGACCTTGCAAGGAAATTCCAATACATGTGATCAACATGAGTTTAAAAAAGATTCCAAACCGTTGCACCCCCAAGATCAGAGTCATACGTCAACTCATTCATGACCTTCCCAGTTAGGTTCATAAACGTCCTTCACTTCAAAACACATATGCATAACATGATGCATGGCTCATAGACAATATGCACATGATTTATTTTCAAATTCCCTTGAAGATTCCTATCTCCCAAGGATAGGTTCTCCTAACATTTTTTGCAACACATACCCATACCATGACATCACTTTCATATATACTCATGGGCATCATACATTTTGTACAATATCAATCATGGACACATTCACTCATTTACAAAACAATATCATCACATCACTTCATTTGTCAAATCAATAAGTATAAACATCATGCATTGTACTACCACTCAATTATGATATTAATATTACACACTCATTTTTTCTCCTATGTTACTATGACCTTCATAGAGTATAATAATCATGTCTAGACCTGTACTAATCCTATTAAGTTGGTTCTTATCTTGTTAGAAAGGTAAGACAATTACAACTTCTATGTTGACCTCAAAATCCCTTTCAATCATTTAGAAACCTAAAATTAGAAAATATACAAATTGACCGCATAATTTTTACAGCTTATCCTTTACTCACTAAAATTGCAGTATCTAGAGTTATATAAATCCTTTTTGAGTGAAATAAAATATCTTAACTAGATAACATTCAAGGCTACAACTCTTAGGAAGACTACAAAGTCTAATTCTATCATTTAAGTACACATTTTAGTGTTCTAAGTTAACATTTTCTATCAGAAATTAGTACATGCGTCCAACATCAAAACATACAACAATCAAATTCACCCAAGATCATTTGTGACTCATTATCACTCATACAACAAAAGACAAAGAGAGAACTCACTCCCCCTAACCTAAAATGAAGCAATTCTTCAACAAAGAAAAGGAAGACGATCTTGTGACCACTCCCAAGGATGCATTGATCCTATGGTTTTGTCCACCACGATCTCCACGACAACTCTTAGTATGGCAAAAACTTGATTTTGACTTGAAACACAATCTCAAGCTGTCTAAATTGTTCGAGTTTGAAAACTCAAATGGAAATATAAAAATATTGATTGAGGGGATTCGCGCCTAACGCTAAGCTCACTTAATTCTTTGGTGCATATAAGACTTGTTAGTCTCCTATATATATAGGGGAAGGAAGGGGTTCATGAGACTATTTTGTCAAATATGAGACAATGAGCATTTCTCATGATCAACTGATCTACTTTGGAGTTGATTTTCTCTAAGATAGGAATTGATTTTAGTTTCTAAGATATATGAGTGAATTATACCTTTTTTTTTTTGCAAGTTTTCCAACGACGCAAAAAATACCTCAAAGAGATAACAATAACTCAAGATATGACATGATCTATCAAAGGTTATCATCATAAAACTAACATTAAACTTAGACAATTTTTCAAGCATTTTAACAATAAGAAGTTAGTCTAATACTTTTTTAACACCAAATATAATATAATAAAGATGACGACAACAATAATAATATACATAAAATATACATGTATATATGAACACACACATTATCATAACACAAATACATGCTTAATCCAAAACCAATAATACACAAATAATAATAACAAATATTTTTTTTTGAAAAAATATAACAGAAGAATGTTAATAAGAATATATATTCTCGGTACTCAAAACTTGGATATTACAATAAGTATCTCCGGAAGAAGAGAAGTTTAATGTAGTCTTGTATATTTTAATTTTCAAACTTGTAGCTTTCTAGTTCATGTTGTTATGGAAAGTGATTGCTAGACCAAATTTTGTCTGCAGCTATTACAGTGTTGTGGGCACTTTCAGCAGCATTGGGTAGTGAAACCGCGCGAAGTCTTAACATTGCGTTGAATACGTTAAACGTGCGCTATTTGTGTCACAGCTTCCCACTGGATTTGACATTTTACTGGAAGTGTTTGAGTTCACAAATTGGCCTTGAATGATGTTCCCTTGGATGTACTCCAATTTGCAACACCAAAATCACCACACAATTTCATAATTTAAGATCACACATTTTTCTTTTTTATGAATAAGATGTAAAAGTGCATTAAAGTGAAGGAGACGAACATAAATGTCATTGTAACTTGTAAGTATTTGAGTACTTGTAGAGTATAGTGAATTCAGATTCCAAAAATAACTTGGGATTTATATTAATGTAAATCGTTTTTATTTTTCTCGTTGACTTAACAATGGAGCCAAATGTTGTTTATCGTAAAACGTACCTGATCTTCTCCGACAACTTTTTTTTTGGATTAGTTGGATTTAAAATTAAAAACAAGTATAAGAGATTTAACAACTGATATATATATATATATATATATATATATATATATATATATATATTCTGTTCAACTAATTAAACTATGCCTAGTTGGTCTACACTTTTAATCGTGCAATTGTCTATTTCCTTTAGTCTTAATCAAATGCTGACAACTTTTAAAAGAAAGATAAGAATATATTAATTTCTCCCTTAATTAATTAGTAATAACTTTTCTCTTTATTGTTGCATTTTTCTTCTGTTAATTTGTGTCAGAACTAACTCTAAGACCTTACCATTAAGTAATCTAGAAAACGAATTAAATTTCAACGTCCATGTTTAAAAATAATTTTATTTCATAGTGACCAAAGAATCTACAAGATGAACATGAGAATTATGTGGTCTCAAGGATTGAATGGTGCACCCCATGCCTTCGGTTTTAGAAGGTGAAGCTTTAGGCTGTTAATCAGCTCTTGATTTTGCTGTTACTATTGGCTTGGAAAATGTTTAGTTTGAGATAGATTGTAAGACGATAGTGAAAAAAAAAAAAAAACAACGGAAGACATATAAGCTTGATGCAATCATATTTGATTGTCAGTTTTAATTTTTTAATCATAAAGTTTTAGTTTTCATTTTTTAACGAGGGTGGTTCCGTCTATATTACTCATTTAATTATCATTTAAATTCCATTAGTTTGTTTCCATAAAAATAAATAAAAGAATTAATTAGCATGGCCCGTGTATAACATTATTCAATGAATAAAAAGTATGGCCCGTGTATTTATTGGTTTCAAGGTAAGATAAAGTATAGAATCCTTAAATAAATTTATTTACGAAAAGCTTTGTTAATTTCCCGATATTTAAGACAATAAAAAACATTAAAAATGTGTGGAAGTATATATGCAAACATACTTTTTTATGAATGAATTCTTGTATAGAATACAGATTCTTCTGTCTCCCAAATGAAAAGCGTCAAGCTTCAACACTCGACGGTTGTTTGTGCGTCTCATGAATATTAATTATATGTATGCCAATTTTCTACAGAATAAAGCCATAGTCAACCATATTTCCATACATAAGAAGAAATAATGTCAAACTTTTATCATTAAAAAATATGAAGGCAGGAGGGCCTAATTAAAAATGTTTAAATTGGAAAGCAATAAACCTTTATTTGAACGTTTAATTACCTTGCCACCTCTAATTCATTCTTATGTTACAAATGACCAATGGGGTTAATTGGCACTCTTTTTTCAGCTAATTAAATTTTAAATTTTTAACATCAAATCAAATAATCCATGACATTTCCTGATTTAAAATATTTATTTCTATAATTTTATTTTCAAATTTAAAGGTCTTAGCCACTAAAATATAATTCTTTTTATTACTAAAGAAAATATTTCTTAATATACCTTTATTTAAGATATGTGATTTCACTATAATTTAATGATTTTGATCTCTTATATATATATATATATATATATTTTAAAATTTTATTTAATTAAAAAAATACACATATATAACAGATGACAATTTTATTAGAATAATGATTGAATTATTTAGATTAAAGTACGTTTACCTATATGTCATTAGTAGAATTGAATTTAAATCTCTTAAGCAAAGTTTCACTTCCGAATATGGAAAAAAATATAATTAAAAAAAAAATCTCATGAACAAATTCGCCCGAATGTTCTGCCTACGTACCCAAAAAAGTGCCTTTCAATTTTTTCCTTTATAAGTCACCTATAAAGATGTAAATTAACGCTCTAATAATGACACGTGGACGACCAAGGGTTAGTGCATCCACTTAATTATATGATGACTTATTCTCACTTCTTAAAAAAGAATCAAATTTTGAATTAAAAAAATGATAGAAAATAACTATTTGTTACCTATTCCCAGACATATGCACATCCGTGGGGCGTTGACATTTTGCGTTGCAAAAATGGGATATCTTGAATTTTAGAGCTGTGGCATCAGCACCTAGCTAGCTTAGGTTGGTGGAAATCGCCTGATGCATGCATCTTGAAAAAGAACGAATACAAAAGCAAGAGATGGCACAAGAATATGATAATACAATCTTAGAGCTGAGCTAGCTAGCATTCCCATTTCCCAAAGGTTTTTGAATTTGTTTGGGGCACCTAAGACAAAATTTCGTTGGCTAGCTAGTCCGAAACTTTAATATTAATTTCTGTCTTCTATTTTATTGACTTTGGATGATGTTCACTGATAAATTGTTGAATATTTCTGTTTTAATGTTTGGTTCAAATTCCAATGTATTAAAAATGATTTGTTGTCCTTAGCTCAATTCTCGAAGGATTGACCTCGATCAACTTGTAATTTAGGGTGTTAAAATCTCTAAACTTATTTCCTCTCTATAAATACAATATTTATAGATGGAGACAGAAGACTGTATATGAGTGAGACTATTGACTGATAGAGTGTCTCCGAGAGGTTGAAAGAAACCCCTTGTAGAGAGTGAGTCTTCGAGAGGTTGTGAGCAAATCTTGTAGAATGTTTTCATCATTGTTGTTGGTGAGATTGAGTGACTCCGGCGAAAGGTTGTTGAAGTTGTTTGTAACCATTATCTATAATAATGGATTGATTATGGACAAGGTCCCATTGGTTTTTCTTCTTCGTGTTGAAGGAGATTTTTTCCACATAAAGCTATATTTGATTGTATTTTCTCTTATGTTTTTTCTCGCGTTTTGATCGTTCACATTTTCACATTACTATGTTTTGATTGTTTGAGAATTGAGTCATGATGACTCCATATTTATTGGTAGAGAAGATATGTCCTTCACAACATAAATTAATATTTTCTAACTCAACACTATAGAGGATGTGATGTTGGCATAATCAAAACCAACTTTTAACGTACGAGAGTGAAGGTGTTGCTAATTTGCAACTATGCATGATATATTAACTATTAAGATTCTTTTTATTGATGGGTGATGTTAATTGAAAGCATGATGGAGCCTCTCCAAGCACAGTAAAGCATAATCCAAACCGCACATCATATTAATAGTTGAGAACTAACAGCTGCCACATTCCACGATATATATATATGATTCATTCTTGGCCGCGTAAATTTTGGAAACGTCTGATGTTGATCATGACTAACTGAAATGATGCACTAGTTCATATTTCATATCAGGAATCAACAAAGTTACAATGTTACCTGTTCAAACTGTCAATTACTTAAGAGCATATGTCAGTGGGCGCTTGATAGGCACACAACCAAATAATCCTATTTGACAACACTTCGTTGAAAGGCTGTATGAATGCAAAACAAATAAGTCTTATTGTTAAAATGCTTGAAAAAAACTTCCCAACAAGATTGACACACTCGTTAAATAGACGTGATGAATTTTTATGTCGCCATGTCACACGTTATAGAGTTCATTGAACTCTTAACTTTTCTTGCCATGTCCCACAAAGATGAATACACATCTTTTTCTTCTTAAAGAAAAATATTTTTCAACAAATTCAAATTACTCTCCTTATATTTTAATAATTTTTTAAAATACATTATCAATAATAAAAATTAACTTTATATCACAGTTTAATTAGATAATTATAAGATTAAAATATAATTTTTATTAAAATATTTATTTATTTTCAATTTTAAACATATATTTATTTATTAACTTTTATCAGAACAAACTCGAAGGAACCCTCGGTTTGGTAGAATTGTTCAAGTTTAGAAAGTAGTAATACAATATTATTAATTATTTGTTTAATTGTAGTGAGCAACAGACCTTTATTGCTATCTCCGGTGGTGCTAGAAACTTTTAAGCATGATTTGATGTTTGCTTCTTATCTTTATTAATATTTATCCTGTTTACCTTTCCCAACGTAGACAAAAAAAAAGGCCTCACTGCAAGTTTTTTCTTCTTCTCATTTTTATTGCCTTTTAGCAGCAAACAAAAATAAACTGTTGAAATAACTTAGTTGAAGGGGAAATCTTATTCTAAGTAAGTGGTTAGTCATTTTTTTTTTTTACAGAAACTAATTATTGATAAACAGCATGTTTGGATCGGCATTCAGGGTCCACTTTTTTAAGCAAAACCACGTCAAAGATACAGGACACATTACAAAACACACAAAAATTGTATAATATTTTATGCTAATAACATAATAATAAAAAAATGAATTAATGAAATAATGTTCATGTGTATCACGACAGACAAATATAAGTAGGATGATTGCATCTCCAGCTATATAAGTAAGGAAACAGATGTAAGTCATTAGTGTTGATCAATTTTTACGTGATACATTGGATTGAATTCTACACAGAAGTCTCCTAAGAGTTTAAGACTAGAAATAAGTCAGAGCATGGCCCCAAAACGCAACACACTTGAAATATTACTACTTGGGTTGATACAGCTGGAACTGCCAAATGCATTCGAATTCGAATCTAATGCTTTTCCCATAATTTCCTGTCATTCCGCGTTTGTTAGTTGTTACAAGCACAGTAATAAAAATTCCTTCTTGGTTCACCAATCCATAGCACTATAAATTGCATGAGCCATACATTTTCATACCCACATCAAACAACACAAGTAATCAAAGGTTTAATTTGTTGAACATTTCCATTTTCCAAATCATGGCTAACCCAATTCCAATTCGTCCATGGTCTCGCTTGGCCTCTCTAAGATCTTCGTCAGCTCCCAATCCAGAGTCACATCCTAAACCTCACACTTCAGAACCTTCTCTCAAAGCAACAAACACTTGCTCTCGTGACAATAATGAAAGTGCCACCAAATCTCTACCAACATCAAATGTTCACAACCCAATGCACTCACAAAAGCTTAAACTAATTACCCCTATGACCTTTCCACCTGCCAAATTGAAGGTTCACCCTCAGCCAGGGGTAGAAGTGACCATTGAAAAGCCTAATGGCAATGGCAATGCTTCACTTAAGACTGAATCAGGAGAAAACCAAAAGCAAGGCAATGGCCCAAATGAAAAACAAGTGACAAACAAAGAAAATGAAACCAAAGGGAGTGGTATTCAATCAAAGCTTTCGAGTTCTGAGGGCAATGGCATAAGGGTCATAACAATTTCTGGGGAAAACAAAGGTGTACACATGCAAATAACCAAATCCCGAAAGAAACAGCAACAACCCATTCATCACAAGATGGGAAAGTCTGATGGTGAGAAAGTTAGAACACTATCTTCGCCTCCAATGAGAGGTGTGTACGGGAACAACAATGTGCAGTGTGTCAACAACTCAATGTTGTTCCACACTAGTTTAACCCACCATGATCCTGGAATGCACCTTATTATCCCAAAAAAGCCAATTGGCCAAGGATTCCATCTCAAGGAACGTGTTGGTGGTCAACGCAATTGATTTCAAGGTGGCGTTTTCACTTTTAAGCTACTTCTTCTTTGTTTTGAGCTTATTTATGGTGTGGTTGATATGTACTAAGTAAAGAAAATAAAGGCTTAGTTGTTCTTTTTGAGGAAAACAAAATAGAGGCTAAGTTAGAGTGGCCATCAAAGGAAAAATTATTACATGGTCTTCGATCATGTGGGACCGACTAATATTTATGTAACCACATTTTTCAATTAATGAAAATGTATTAATAAAATCGTGACTATATGATCCCGACTTATATATTAACTTCTCCCATCAAAGAGTTTCATGGTGGATTCTAACTTCTGTTCTTCATGTTTTGAGGAGCAGAGCACAATGGAAGCGACAGTAGGAACTAATATGCATGGCTTAATCCACAAACTACGACTATTTTTTATGTGATCGGAAAGATAGCCCTCAATTGCTATATTATTGGGGTGATTATGTAATGTCAGTATGTTAAGAATCACAGATAAAAAAATAAAAAGAGAAAAACAAAGAATAACTTCTTTAGCCACTTCTCATAGTAAAAGGAACAATTAGTACTGAATGAAAAACCTGGCTTGAGTAAAACTTAATTCGGATTCCTAAACATAATTTCAAGTTTGATTTATTTGATAAAAAATATGATTAAGAAGAGAGATCCACTAAAAATTGCCAACTTAGGTTTTCAGACACTAGCATGGTAACGAATAAAGGACAGCAATATGGAAAAGGAAATGCATAGTTTATCAAAGTTACAATATGTGTAACACATTAGTCCTTACTCAAATTTTTTTGCTCATGCATAACATGACTATAGGAATGAATTTTTGAACAAGGTACATGTTCTGAAGTCTCTCCAAAGGGAAAGCTTCATGATTCAGCACTCAACAACGGTTATTTTTGCGTTTCATGAATATTATATATGTGTGAAAAGTTTCCACAGAATAAATGAAAGGCATAGTTGACACGAGAAAGAAAAGAATAGAAAGTCTTACTTTTGCCGCAAAATAGGGGGCAGGAAGCGCAGGGCTTCAAAAAATGTCAAATTGGAAAGCATTACAACCTTTAATTGAAGCTTTTTGACTTATATAGACAGTGTAGTTTTGTATTTTTATGGTTGAACAATAAGTCAATGAATAATACTATTAGTTTGAAACACAACCATAGCTAACTAAAAAAGCAACGCTAATAAGTATTCTTAAGATACATTTTTTAAAAAATAAAAATATTATGAAAAGTATTTTTTAAATAACTAAAATTAAAATTATTTAATAGGGAAAATTAAATATTCTTTAATCAATATATTTATATATAACACTTGTTATCATTTTAAAATAAGAAACATTATAAATAAATTATCTAATATTGTTTTTATTAGAGAAAGTCACGTAAAATTTATTAAATAATATAAGAGTCGTTTGAGTTTACTCCTTATTTGATAGCTCTAGCTCTAGCTCTAGCTCGTATACATTTAATCTAATATAAAAAGCATGTTAAGAAAATGTACATGTTCTTTAAAAACTCGGTTGTTGTTGTTGTTTTTAACTTTACAAACTCGGTTGTTATTCTATCTAAATATTGTCAAACATTTCTTTTGGGAGAACATATTCATTAGTGGTGTTAATTGGATGTCTTCGATAAATTTTGAGTTAGATTACAAATTCAGTTGTTATTGTTTCTAAAATTTGTGAAACACTTCTTTTTTTGGTGAACATATTCATTAATTAGATGTGTTAAATGGATGACTTCGATAAATTTTGAGTTGGGTTACAAAATTCAATTGTTATTGTTTCTAAAAATTGTGAAACACTTCTTTTGGGTAAACATATTCATTAATTAGGGGTGTTAAATAGAAGACTTAATTTGATAAATTTTGAGTTGGATTACAAATTCAATTCAGTTGTTATTATTCCTAAAAATTTGTCAAACACCTCTTTTTGGGTGAACATATTCATTATTAGGGGGATGTTAACCGAATGACTTGAAAAAATTTGTGTTGGATTATACTCATCCGTTCCAGAATATATGATATTTTAAGGAGGAAAAATTATTTCATAATATATGTCATTTTAACAAAATCAGTATTATATTAAATACTTTTTTAAGGCTACTCTTAATTAATATTTAGAATAGCTTTAGTGTTAAATTTTAAGATCATCTTCACTAAATCTCTTAATAAAAGAGGTGAAGAGATATTCAGCATAGATGATGAGTTCTTGTAGGAGAATACTCAATATCTGCATATTGTTCAAAAAAAATATTTTTTCCTCTCTCTTTCTAAGATTTCAAAATGAGATATACCATTAAAGAAAAAATAGAAAAGATCTTGAGAAATCTTCAATTCTATATAATATTATGAGATCTATTAAAAAATGGTGTAAAATTCCAATTTAATATCTATTACTAAAGATGCTCTTAATGTAAATAATATATAAAAAGAATAAATTAATCATTACTTAAAGAGATAAATGATATTAGAAAGTCACCTAAACTTTCTTTCATTCCTCCTCCTTGACTTTCAATATATAATAAGAGTAAGAACCAGTTGTATCATTCAAAAATAATTTAATAATCAAATGACCTGGGAAAAAAGTAGATGAATCATTAATAATCTATTAATAACAATAACTCAAATAATTCAACCCATTAACTTCTGTTTTTTTAAAATGGATGGATTGAGTTTATTTGTAGATGGATTAGTTTTTTTTTTGGACGTGTTGATGGATTAGTTGGATTATAGAAATATAGATCCATTTTCTTTTATAAAACCACGCAATTTCGTTTATATCAACTATTAGTTGGATTTTTTAAATTTTTATTTTTAAAATTTGTCAATTCTAATTTAAATTTAAATAAGATTTTTAAATTATAAATTTTGACACATCATGTCCAGTGGCGGAGCCACTTGGAGGCATGCGATGATCATGACACTACCTAAAAAATAAAATTTATAGTTATTAAGTAATGGAGATTTTTTTAATAATTATATATACTTATATAATTAATTAGGATTAAAATAAAATTTAGCACAATCTAAAAATAAAATTTGACATTACTTAAAATTAAAAATAAAATTTGACACTACTTTGTTGGTTCCTCCATTATGTCAAATTAATAAAGATGATAGTTACTAATTTAATTGACTTATTTATAATTTTTTTTTCAATATATATCTTATGAAAGAGAATTTTTATTACTGGTAATGAAAAAAATTATTACATGTATATTTTTTCTTTTCTAATATATGTGATTTAATGATCATTATTTAATAATGATGATATTTTTATCTTTTATTGATTTTGTTTTTATTTTTAAATTAAAATACATGTATAATAGATTAAAAAATCACTAGTGAAACAATTAATTGAATCATTTTGATACAAATATTTTTTAATTAAATTTTCTAGATATGGTCACCAAAAAATAAGCAAATCAACGCTATAATGACGCATGGACGGACCAATGGTTAATGTCTTTACTTATTGATTATTGATTAGTTTATTCCCACTTCAAAAAAAAATGAATCCAAAGTTTAATTTAAAAATTATAATAGAATAACTTTTTGTTACCTATTCCCGAACACATGCACATCCGTTGAGATTTATGTGTTGCAGAAATGGGATACTATATCTTGAATCATCTATGGCATCTTCAACTTTAATTAGTTTTTGTTAGGGGAAATCACTTGAAGCATATTGAAAACGAACGAATAGGAAGAAAAGAGATAGCACTAGAATGACAATACAAGCAAAATCGTGGTGGAGTCACATTAGAGCTGACTAGCATGCCCTAATTAATGTTTTTGCAAAACTGTTTTGGCTTTTTGGGGTACGTAAAATAAATTTGGTTTGGCTAGTCCGAAACTTTAATATTGTTGTGTTCAATATTTTTTACTTTCATGGATGTCTAGCCATTAATAAATATTTTCTAACTTTGCCCTAGTATACAAGATTTGATGTTGCCAGAATCAAATCCAACTTATTCCTTTCACCAGAAAGGAAGAAACCAACTTGTTCTGTGTGGGAATTTTGTTAAATGGTTGGTTGAAAATGCAGAAAGCAAGTATGAATGAGGTTATTTTTGGGGTCATGATGGAACCGCTTTAAGCACAATACCTACAATCCACCGCACATCATACTATAATAGTTAAGAACTAACAAACGTCCACACTTGATCATGAAAAGCATTAGTTCATTTCATATATATATATATATATATATATATATATATATATATATATATATATCAGGAATCTAAATCTAGACAGTCCACATTTTGCAAGATTTTTTTTATGGCCTTTTAACCACAATTTAAAAACTAAACTGATAAATATTGTTGGATGTACAAATATAGCAGGGATGGCAATTGACAAATATGCGAAGGATGATTATGTAGTCATCTTGCCGTTGATTTTTCACAAATTGCACTGAATTATTCAAGAAAGGTTCTACGTACGATGTACGAGAGTATAAATCCGCCAGAGTGTGGACCCCAAAAGTAAACTGATTTTTTTTTTTTTTTTTTTGCTATACCAAAAGTAAAGTTTTGTAGTATCGCTTTGGCAGATGCGAATATAGCTTGTGTCAGCTGGAAATGCCAAATCGAATCTAATGCTTTTCACGTTTTTCTGTCATTCCGTGTTTTGTACAAGGTAATAGGTATTTTCCTCATGATCTAACAAATATTTATTTTTATGCGACAAGTTGTGATTTATGATTCCCTATTGGATCAGCATTGATTCACTACATCTATATATAAATATTAAATAAGATTGCATGAGTCATCCATTTTCATACTCACATTTCTGTTATACAACATCTCTTGTCATTGTGGATTGAGGTTTGAGTTCGGAGCATTTCAAAACGCCATGGCTAACCCAATTCCAATTCGTCCATGGTCTCGCTTGGCCTCTTTAAGATCTTCTCCTGCTCCAGAGTCACATCCTAAACCTCACACTGCAGAACCTTCTCTTAAAACAACAAACACTTTTTCTAATGACAACAATGAAAGTGCCACCAAATCTCTATCATCAACACCACCAGATGTTCACATCCCAATTCAACAAAACCTTAAACTCACCACCCCCATCACCTTTCCACCTACCAAACTGAAGGCTCAGACTCGGCTTCAGACTAAGATCTCAGAAGAAGAAGGGAACATTGAAAAGCCTAATGGAAATGGCCATGGCATTGGCCACAAAAATGAAAAAGAGGTGATGGCAACCACAGAAAACGAATTAATGAAAGAGAAAGGTATTCACACAAAGATTTCTGGTTCTGGGGGCCAATATGGCATAAGGGTCATAACAATTTCAGGGGAAAATAAAGGTGCATGCATGCAAATAACCAAATCCCACAAGAAACCCTTCCACGAAATGAGATCTCTGTATGCTAACAGCAATGTACAGCGTGTGAACAACTCAATGGTGTTGCACACTAGTTTAACACACCATGATCCAGGAGTGTACCTTGTTATCCCAAAAAAACCATTTGGCCAAGGGTTCCACCTCAAGGAACGTGATGGTAGTGGTCAACGCAATTGATTTCATTAAGGTGGCATTTTAAGTAATTTGCTAGACCTATAACCCCTTTGGTGGTAGTGATTGAAGTTCTCTTTTCGTTTTTAAGCTTATTATGTATGGTGTGATTGATATGTCTAGAGAAAAATAAAGGCGTGTCAAGCTTGAGAGAACAAATTTGGAACCTCCAAAATGATTATACTGATAATATATAAAATAGTTGTGGTAATTTTGACAATATTAATTTTATAAGTGATTGTGAGTCTTTAATTATACTATTCAAATATTAATTATTTTTTAGTTGTCTAAAACAAGTTGTGTTTGTTGTTATTGATGCAATAGTTAAAGTTTTAAAGTTATAATTAGTGCAAAATTGTATATAAATTAATGGTGTGTTTATTGTTAATTATTAGAATAACAACTGAGATTATTATCATTTAAAATATAAAATAATTTTAATTTTATGTGTAAAAATAACAAAAAAATTATAAAAATAATTATTGGCTAGAAGTTGGGAAAAAGAAAAAAAGAAAATCAGCCACTCAATAGAGATTTCTCGATCCGTCGATCGTCCTGATGTTATGCCTTCATTTTTTAACTTCGCTATACAAGATGTAGATCTAGCAATAAATATTTTCTAACTTTGCCCTATACAAGATGTGATGTTGGCAGAATCAAATCCAACTTTTTGCCGTGAGTGAATTTTGTTAGTTGGCAACCGTGCATGATTAAGAATACGAGCGAGGTTATTTGGAAAAATAATTAGGATTCTCTCCATAAAAATTCCATGCAGCCAAAAAATCCTGCAAAATCAGAGACCTTGATTAGTCATTATACAACAAAGAAGGAGAAAAGAGTATTTAATCAATGTGCAGTGTGTCAACAACTCAGTGGTGTTCAACACTAGTTGCATTCACCATAATCCAGGAGTACTACTGCAACCCCAATTAAGAAGCCATTTGGCGAAGGATAAACTCCAAGGTGCCGTACGTTTTAAGTTTGTTCTTCTGTGTTTAAAGTTTTAACCTTTTGGTGTTGTTTAAATGTAGTAGGTAGAGGAAATAAAGGCTTAGTTACTAGTTAGAGTGGCCTTCATATATAAATCATGGTGTATTCTAACTGTTGTGCTCCAATGCTCCATATTTTGAGGAGCGGGGCTAGGTGATATCCATTGCACAATGGTAATTAAGTGCATGTTTTTGTAAATTTAAGTTTATAACTGAGTTTGTAAAAACAATTTAACTCTTGTTTCTATAAAATTGAGTTTCCAGATAATTTTTTTATGTGCAAATGTATTTTTGAGAGTAACTAAACATGGTATCATAATAAGTTTACTCTCCAAATTGAGTTTGGAATCTCTAAAAAAAAAAAAAAAAAAAAAAAACCCAAAGTGCCTAATAATATGCATGGCTTAATCTACGAACTTTGTTTTATGGAAGCTTAATCCACAAACTATGACCATATTTTTATGTACGAATAGGAATACTTGATTGCCATATTATGGGCGCACGATTATGTAACGTAGGAAAATGAAACACTACATCTCATTTTTTTGAGAAATACGGGTGGAAAGAAGAAAAATGAAAAAAAGAAATAAATTGCACTGTAATCTCTTGAGAGATGCCAGTATTGACAAGAACCTCAAACTCCAGTATATATATCCACCTGAATCTGCTCAACATTGATGGAGAATAAATGCTTTAACCCAATATCGGTTTTACTTTGATTTTTTAAAACGGGACAGAGATGAATATCTAATAACATGTACATGTCCTATTGCATTTTTTTACAATATTTTTATTTGTAACAACGCGCGCACACATGTAAGATTTTATTGTTTTAATTTAATTTTTTTTAAAATTTTTAAAAACTTAAATTAATTAGTTTAATAGTTAAATAATTTAAACTATAATAATAAGTAAATAGAAAAATTAAAATTATAAATTTAGCTAAAAATATAGTTTAATTCTTAATTCTTAATTTATTTATTTATTATTTTTATATTTTATTTGAATTGAAATATAATCAATAATAAATTAATATATAATTTATTTAAAAATATATAAATAAACTAAAATTATTAAAAAAAATGTAGTTAATTACCCACAAATTTTTCTGAACCTGAAAAAATTTGATGTAAATGGAGGTGGATATCAAAATTTTAAACCAATCTCAATATATTCGTCCAATCTTTTGCAAGAATGAGATGGGAAAAGTCAAACTCATTTCCGACTCACTTTATTATTATGCCTAATTATACTATTTTCGTCTCTTATGTTAAAATATACTCCAATCTATTCAATTTAACATAACGTCATTAAAATAAGTTACACTTCTCTCCTTTGAGAGATAAAAGTCTTATACCACATCCCCTTGTTATGTTAAATTGTAGAATACATTTTCTTCCCCTAAGAGATATGATATTATACTATTATTATTCCTCCTCTCTTGCGTTAAAATATACTACTAAAGAATAAAAATTATAAGATTTTAAAATTTAATTAATTAAATATATATTAAAAAAATTGCACTGCTCTCTAAAAATATTGCACTGAAGTATCACACCGAACAATTAATATATTTAGAAATTCCAAAAACAGAACAAAAAAAGTAAGCAAAGTAGAGATATACAAAATTCTGATGCCAAATATTAATTTAGTTTTTTTATCTAATCTAAATATGCAAGTAAACAACCTATACAACATATTAATAAGTAACTATTTGATAATTGCATTAAGAATCTTATATTAATGATCATTTTATAGGTAATTATCCTAATATTTTAATACATTCAATCTTGTTTGATCTTGTTTATAATTAAATTTTGAATAAATTAGAATATATATAACTTTAAAATAGTTTAAATATTTGATTTTTATCTAGTTTTAGTTTATTTTAGTGTAGAAATAAATGAAGAAGATAGCCAATGTGGGACCCAATTCAAGGTTGAAGGGGACCGAACTAAAATCAAGTGCGTCCTCAACGCAAAGTGCGCAATGAGTGAATTGTTCCTACTTCCAAAGATTTAAGCTAAGTCCTAACATCATGTTCAACACGTGGTCATTTATAGTAGTTTTATTTTGCATATAGACTAAGCGCAAACCTCAAACTCGGTGCACATGCCATTATGCATAAACAAAAGTGTAGCGTGTTTGATCCTATTTAAGCTCCAAGGATGCAAATTGAAGAAAGATTTGGTTAAGGGAATTGTCTAGGGTTGAGGGTGAAGTCTGGAAAACTCTCCATAGCTTCTTTATCATTTCTCATTATCTATTTTCTTCTTTTCTTATGTAATTAAATTTATCCATTTTGAGGGTTGATGTAAATAAACTCATCCTTATGTTTACATTTTGATTACTAATCTATGTTTATTATTTATTATTAAGTGTTCTCTAATGTGTATTAATGCTTGTTTTAGCTTGATCACCCTTTGCTTGATGTTTGTGGTTTGAATTGTCATTCAAAAATATTTTTGAACTTAGAAATGGAGAGGAACACTTAATGGGTTTGTGGATTAGACTAGTTAAATGATTGATAGTTTGGTCAACAGACTTAGATTCTTTCCATACGAAAAAGATCGATGTTTGAATATTTTTGTAAATTGATGATAATTGGACTTTGAACTAGATGAGTGATCTTTGTTTACCTAAGGAAATGATTTAGTGAAATTAATCTCAACTCTTTTATTCTTTGTTATTTTACTTGTTTTTATCGCATTTCACATGTTCATAAAAATGTCAAAAACAGTTTTTGTTTATTTATGATATTATTATTTACATTTCTACAATCCAATTAAAATCATCATTATTCCGATAACCATAGTTAGTGAACGTTGTTATTTTATCGAGTATTACTCGAGTCCAATAGGATACTTAAACTTCTATTCTATATTATTTGCTTGACTTAGTACGTTTGTTAAGGAGTTATAACTATTTATTCATCCATATCAACATAGCAAAAGCAAATCGAACCTACACATATACTATACAACTTTTAGAGTAGCCATGCTTTAAAGAAACTTTATAATATTTCATTTTTTTAAGAGAATAGTATGCATGACAGAGAGAAGATGTGATCATACTAACACTAATATATCGGATTTCATGAAAACTAGCGAGAGTAGAATTAGAATAAATTAGCTCCTAAGAAGTGTTCGTGTTAGTATTCGTTATATGTTATTTTGTAACCAAAAAAAATACACGACAGAGAGACCCATCCAATTAATAGAACTATGCACATCATAAAGCTCAATAAACGTGAGCAGGGCCTGAGATTAATGCGAGATTCTCGCGTGAAAACATTGTATTGCTTAAAACTCTAGTTCCAAAAAAAAAAAAAAAGAAACTAATATCCCGATAAATCAGCAAAATATGCCCACGAATGATAGAAAAGAAAGGAAATACCATCATATAGTGCCTATCACAAGGGTTCCCTATGCCTAGCACCAAATAGTTAACGTATACATTTCTAGCTAGACATGTTAATGTGATGAATTGCTCTGTCCCCATTTCTCATCGTCTAACTCGTATGTATCTTCTTGTCCAATTAACTTTACCTCCTTCTATTCCCCTTGTATTTGATTTGATGCTAACAAATCCTTTCATGTTTTTGATGTTGCTCCTCCACTAACCCAGTTGGAGGTCCATCATATATCTTCAATCCTTCATCTAAAAAACTGCTATTATTCTCACCAAGCTAGTCAATATTTTTCAACAGTGCAAAATACAAACTTAGAGTTCAATATCCTCCAACTTTAAGTTTGCGAAAGAATTAATGTAACGAGCTAGAAGAGTAGAGATCAGTAAGTTTATTTGTTCAATGCTGTAAAAAAAAGCTAATTTGTTCAATTAGTAACTGAATTGGTCCCTGTATCAGTATATAAATGGTAACACGTACTCGTGCAACTAAGTGTCTAAGAATCACCTTCAGTCCAAAAAACTCACTCTTCTCTGATTTATTCTTGCTCGTGCAACTAAAAGTTAATTCCTACACTTTTTGGGCAATTTTGTTATGGATGCAAAGTATCTATTTTTCATTATGCACGTATATGTACCAATAATGGGCATATATAATCGATATATAAAGTCATATAGTTACCTTTAAAAAAAATCTTTCAAATTTTTTTTTTAAGTAAAACTCGTACATATAAATTACTGTAATAACTGTTCCGCGGGCCAAAGCCATAGCAAAAAAAAAAAAAAAACTTACTTTTAATTCAAACAAATATCAAGAATTGACAATTATGTGCAATATATACTGAGATATTTTTTAAGTAACAACTCCGTGTGTTCGGCTTAACTTTTTTTTTTTTTAGTTTATTGTGCCAAACACATTTAGTTGAAAAACTCTTTAAAAAAAAATTATTTTTATAGAACAATATTTGGAAAAAAAAACAGTAACTTTTAAATTAAGTTAGTATGGAGAACTTTTTTGAAGTCTACACGAATATATATATTCATGCTTCAAATTTCAATTTGAGCAAAAATACCATCGTTTTTTCAATTTTTTTCACGGAATTTGCAATTTGACTACTTCACTGGCTTCCCCATTAAATAATTCTCAAATATTTTAAATTATAAATTTTAGTTAAGTGTTTAAATTCTTAATTACAACAATATATTTATTCAATATCTTTTGAACTATTTATTATTTTTTAATATATATTGGCATTAATAAATTCTGTTTAAATAAATTATTTTTATCATAAAAATATTATTGAACAACAATATAAACTTTTTTATATTTTATCTTTTGTTATTAAAGATTAAATTTATTTAATTAATATTATAGATATAATAAAATATTTTCCAATAATCTATAAAATTAGTTTTAATTAATTGAAATATTTTATTTTTTTAAAAAAAATTTAAAGTTCTAAATGTACATATTTTGAAATTTTGATGTATTTTTTATTATCTTTAAAATAAATTTATTTTAATTAAATTAATTTTACATTATTTTTTTATTTTTATCAATATATTATCTCATTGAGTGAGGTGATTATTTTAAATAAAATAAAATTTAAATTTGAATTTATCAAACAACTTTTAACTTAAAAGGAATTTTAATTTTTTAAAAAAAATACTGAATAACTACTACTATTTTATTTAAAGCTATTATTTTCATCTTTAACATTAACGTAAGTTTTAACTTGCATCAGTCTTCAAAAAAATAGTTTTAAGTTAAAAAAAAAAAAAAAAAAAAAAAAAAAAAAAAAAAAAAAAAAAAAAAAAAAAAAAAAAAAAAAAAAAAAAAAAAAAAAAAAAAAAAAAAAAAAAAAAAAAAAAAAAAAAAAACAGATGGACCGAACGTAATCTTTAGAAATGAATTGTAAGATTAAACAGTTTTTAATGGGTTCTACGGAAAGGAAAAGGTTATCACCGTCGCATTATGGAGAAATGGGGATTGAAGAAGGAAACAAAGGCGCATAGAACTAAGTGGTCAAATCTAATATGTAACTATTAATTATCAATCTTACTCATTATTTATTACAAAATAATAAAAATCAGCGTCTTTTTGTCTCTGAAATCGACAGTATTTGAAAGTATGAATCAAGGAAGATAATACTACAAATTCTTTACAGGCAGATAAGGTAGGTTAAATTTATGATGATCTGGCATGCAGAGTATAGTGACCTAATACAAATTTTAATTGATAATCAAATTTGGAACAGTTCAGATGGTGATATATATGAAAAAGTTAAATAAATGAACTAATTAAGTTAGATTCCTAAACCAAGTAAAAAAAAAAAAAACAACTTCCACTCTTTTTCTCTTCTTTAAGAAGTGATAGTTTTACATGGTAAGCCCTGTTATAAATTCTATATAAGCACATACTTTTTATTTATATATTATAATTCTTTAACTAATTGAGTAAGGCCGTGAACCTCTCTTTTTGGGAAGAAGAAAAATCAAAATTTACCACCTTTTTTGGGTGCAAATGGCATGAGCTTATTATAACTCCTAATGATTATCCAAATTTCACTAATAGTGATTATGTTATTACTTGCAAGATCTCTAAGTGGATCTTATGTGTGGACAAAAATCTTTCATGGGCATTGAACAAGATACAGAACACATCTATTTGACAAGGGTGATACCTTCAAACTCTCTTTCATGGGGGTCTACAAAGAGCTTTGGACCGTGAATTTTTTTAGCAAGAATGAAGTTGGATTAAGAAAGCGTTTTGCCTTTCATTCATTATATGGTCAATTATGCGAACGTGACCTGCATTCCAATGGACCATTGAACCTAATCACCATTGAGAATCATATACGGACAATGTAACTTGAAACAAAAGAGCCTACCTTTTCAAATTCAGAATTCCATGTTTAATTTTCATGTGTCTTATTCACCTAGCAGATAAGTTATAACTCATAAGGTGCATTAATTTTATAAGCAAAAGTTTATTTTATTTATTCCATGGCTGTGTTTCAAAACTGGAATTAACAATTAACATTCTGAATCTTTGTACTTGAACCCTTCAACGAACTTAGCCAGCTGTTTTATTTTTGTGAGCTGTTTGGATAGGCACTTTTTAACATGCTTAATTTATATATTATGGAACCAAGATGCCCCACAATATAACCAAGTTAGGTGAAGATCCAAACTGCAAAAGGGTTACCGTTTATCGTTAACATGGAAAGGAAGACTCTACATGCCTAACAAATTAGTCAGAGTGAAGTGTGGGTACCCTTTGAAGGGGGAAAAAGAAAATGGGATGTGGGAAAGAAGATAGAACGTGAAAAGATGGTGTGGACAAACCTGAAAGCGGTGTAACAGTTGCACTTGTACGGGGTGTCTCTACATGTCATAGTCCCATCATCAGTTCTGAGATTACAAAGCTAAACATGGAAGCCAACCATATTATTCTAGTTGTTTATCTGTTTACTCTGTCTCTAGTATTTTGTTATACGTGCATAACTGCACATTAAATTTCAAAGGGCCACTAGCTAGCTAAGCATTATGTACTAATCCATCTAAGTTCTAAACATGGAGGCCATTGCAATCGCCTTCTTTGCATAACTGTTTTGGGTCATTTTTGGGACGGCTATGTCTTTTTATTGAATAAAAGTTTAGGTGAATCAAATTTCAGTAGCTCAACAGAATCAAGATTAGGATCAAAACAAGTCTCATAGCTCAAACAATGTTTATAAAAGTATTTACAAATTATTCACTAATGAAATCCACACATTCGTATTAAGTAGTGAAATTCAAATCTAAATCCTTGTGTGATACAAGTCTTATTCCTATTAACTGAATCAACCTTTGTTAGTTGACGATTATATTAGGATTGATCTAAAGAGGAGGCCCTGCTTTCCTTTGTAATGAAGAATGTTTATAGAAGTAGGTACAAACTATTCACTAGTGAAATCTTCATATCATTAATGTGATTCAAACCCAAACCATTGTGGGATATTAGTCTAATCCTTACCAACAAGATCAACTTTCATTGGCTAACGACTATAGTCATACTGATCTGTGGAGGAGGCCTTACTACTCCTTTGTAATGAACAAGTCTTGTATAATGTATTTTATATGCCGTAGGTTTTCCCTTTTGTCCACAAGAGAAATTGCAAAGAAAATTAAAACAACCCTCTAAAGTTTATTATAACGGTTTAATTAAACCTTACTGGTTTCTAACTTTACTGTGTGTGGAGAGTGTCTAAGGTTCCACCACGTCCATCATTCCAGAGTTATCCCAATAGAGTAATCCATCCAGCTTCATTTCCTTCCTCAAAAATTGCTCTTAACTGTTACTCAAATTTGTAAGCTAGTAAGGTGGAAGTACTCAATAATCATATGACCCACTTGACTATATGCAAATATGTGACACACCCTTTCAGCTGGGGAGAGATAATAGCAGTTAGCTTTAACAAGAATCCAAAGCGATTTATTTGTTTTTAAGGCAACACTAAGACCCATTGATAGACAATAGATCAAGGGGGAATCCCAATTGGTGCAAGGCATTTGCGCAATGCTTACAAGAAGACAAATAGCTATGAGTCAAAACATAGTACCATCATTTGAATGCCATCCAAATGCCCCTTAACTCTGTTTCCTCTTGGCTAAGCCTCCTTGGAAACCTTCTTCCAGCTAAGCTTTCACTTTCATGGAACATTCTTCTTGTGAATGTCTGGTTTTCCCTCGTGGAAGCTTTGCCTGCTTCATTGTCCCTCTTCAGCTTCACACAATCACACTCTGAATTATCGATCGAGCTACTTTTGACATTAATATATTCAAAATTATCCTCATAAAAAAAAATGGCTACAAATTAAAGTACATTGCTATGGCAGACATTGCAGCATTGAGGAAGACTTGGTTGGACTATAGCCTATACCGTCGTTAGTGGACAACAAACAAGCGAGAAAATAAATACCTAATTCGTGTAGTCCATTGATTTGATAATATTGCAATCAAAATGTGTAAATAATTGAAGTATATTAGGAAAGCATTCAATCTTGAAACTTGGAGTTGACAAAATGAAAAGTGAGGCAACTCTTCTCAACTATAGGAAAAAGGTGAATCTACTACACAATAATTAATTAGTTCCTATATTTTATTCGCGCTAAAAGAGTCTTGGAGTATCGAATGTATGTATTAACTAATACAAAATTATTTTAATTTAATCACTGATTTCGAATTCTAGTCCTAAAAAGGAATTTTATTATCATAACAGTTATATTCAGCTTGAAAAATGTTTACGATGGTGAAAACATGTGTTCTTGATTATTTTCTTTCCATGTAAATATTAACCATACGTTAAAAACAGTGAGGCTTTGTACTTGAAGATCTTGAGATAAAGTGGGGGTGGATTTGCTATGGCCATGTAAAGAAAGCTTTTTCCACAAAATTTAAACCAAAAATAGAAAAAAGGAACCCTGTGCTCAGGCCCACTTGCAACAGTCACCAAAAGGCTGAATGCAGCAATTAAAGTAACTTGGCACATCACACGTACGCGTGAATATATGTATATAGTGAAGGAAATATTTCACTACTACATGAATATTTGATTCGTCGACATGGAAGAAGAAGAAAAAAAAAACTTCGTGTTTAATTAGCCTTATATCCATGTTGTTACCTAATTTTAACATCAATATTCGATCACTCAGCTACTAGCCTTCATGATGAATTTATGTATCCTCTTCTGAAAAATACCAAGATCTTCCTATAATAAAAAAAAATATCCTTTTTTGTGTCTTGAGATGGCTTAGCCAATATTAATTAATTGATCCAACTCGGTGATTAATTCATGGTGTTGAGATCTTATTAGAAGCAGATGGAAATAGAAGGTAATGCAAGATAATTTATCAAAATTAAGAACTAATTAATGGCATGAGGTAACTCTAATGTACAGTAAGGTGAATTATGGGTTAAATTTAAATTTTCGTATTCCTATTATGTTTCGAAGGATAACGAGCAAGAAACCCTAGTCCACAGGTATAAAAAAAAATTCCTACATTGTGATAGAAGAGAAAATAACAACAACAAGTAGTTCATTAATGTGACTGTGCACCAACCAGCAATATCTCATGGTCGGATATTCTTTGACAATTCAATACTCAAACTTGCTAATGAACTTGACGAAGATTTACGCATAAAAATTATTGAAAATTACGTCAAGAGTTTGTATTATATACCCTCTTCTTGTTGATCCCTTTTTCATAATAAAAAGAATCCCAAGAATCGGGAACGAAAGTCCAATCCTCATCATTTGCTAAGTATTGTAATGTTATGTCCACAAATATAGCATTCTTCGTTTAGTGAAACCAATAGTACATCCATAAGTAAAAAGAATTTACTAAGAACTGTCTATGAATACCATTTTAAAAATTAAAAATAGAAAACATCATATGAAAAAGTAATTTATTTAATATTTTGCGAACTCAAATAGTGTTTATTACTTTCATATAAGCAATTAATACATTAAAAGTTGATTAACTACTATCCGATTTCTAACCCTACAGCAGTAACTACTTCAATTGTTAATTTTAGGGTGCTCCGAGCAAGTTTGGGAGTACCAAAGGTTGTCATTTCGAAATTTTAATTTACAAATTAGGTGTTTTAACTTTTGAAATTACAAATCAATCCTTGTCATTAAGACCGTTAATTTGCCGGAAGGTGCTTTGGATGGAATTGCTGGGACTTGGGACTGGGAGGCATGGTGGTGAAAATAATGCTTTATTGATTCATTGAACATCACGTACCGATTTTTTCTAATCCTGCAGCAGTAACACCACATCAAAGCCCTATAAAAATTATTTCTCCATCCAATCCAAATTTTCGTTGTTGTCTATGTCATCATTGTCCTTTCGTCCTCATTGAGAGTGTGCCACCATAATCGCGAGACATAAGTATTATGAAAGGAATTAATAGCAATTATTAAGGTTTAATTTGGGGGGCATCTTGATATATTTTAACCATTCACAAAATAATGTTATATCATATGGTTATAATAATAACTTGGATCACAAGTGATCCATTTGCTAGGAGGACCTCTTTATGGGGATTCGATCGGTTCTTGACTTCTCATATATATTCACAATGGATTTATTTTTAATTATATATTACCATTGATTAGGTCTTAAAGTTGAACCTAGGGTCGTTTTCTGGTTTAGCTGTAGTCTTGTAGAAGTGATTCGCGTTGGAAGATTATGTTCACAATGAGTAACCTCACAAATTAAGAACACTACTATTGGGCCAAAACTACAAAGAGTTAATAAAATTTGTGAAAAATAATGAGTTGGTGGAGTTATTTCAAAGAAGTGGGAGACAATATTTTATCAAAAAGATTAACTTTGAAAACACTTATTATTTTGTTTCGGTTTTTTTAGATAGTATGTTATAGGGATTGGGGTTTTGAGAGATGGAGAACTTGGATTTGAGCATGAATAATTCATGGGGCAGTTTTGTGTATGTTTAGAAGATTAAGGCAAGGAAACCTCTTGTCTCCTTTCTTATATTATCTCATCTGCAGGGCATATATATCTTGTGTGTTTTGTATTTCTCCTTTACGAAAGATAATAATTACTTATTTCTATCTTGCTCCATAACAATTCGTATATGGTATGTTTGCAGTTTACGCAAAATCTAGCCTAATGATAATTTTGCTCATTATACCCAGTTTAGCTCTCTTTAAAGTAGGAAAAAGTTGCATCATGTTCGACATTTTTTTTACATTATGATCAATATGGATTATGCATAACAATATTGTGTTTCAGGGTTTTCTTCGACTTCAATAGTATTTTGAACTTGATAAAGGTTAGATTGTGAACATGGTTTAAGGCCAAGATAGAAAATGTTCAATGTTTTTTTTATGTATTAATCTTGTAATGTGTCTTTATTTATATCTATACTTTTATCTTGTTATACTGATGTATTCAAGTTAAAGTATATTTACTATATTTGAAAGAATTCAAGTCTCACATCAGCTAGAGATAATGTTAATATACAGTATATAACTGGATGACAACTCTCACCCTATGAGCTAGCTTTTGGAATTAAGTTAAGTCCAAACTCATATTTTAAGATGGTATCAGAGTCTATTCTAAATCCATTAATGGATCATCTACCATATTATTCACACACTAAGTCCAAAAGTGTGGATTCGAGGGGTATATTGAAAAGAACTCAAGTCTCACATCGATTAAAAATATTTTCAATATAGAATATACAAGTGAAGAACAATCATTATCTTATGAGCTAATTTTTGAGGTTGAACTAGTTCCAAACCCTTATAAGATTTATTCTCTTAATATAAGGTTTTGGTTATAAAAATATAAACATTACAAATATATGAATAGTATAAATTATAATAACATTTAATATATTAATACATTTTTAAGTGGTTATGTGACCATATCTCATAATCTTCATCATCCATGTATTATATTCCAAATGGATTATTCTCATTTATCATAATAATAAAACATTCTCACAGCAGGATCAGTCATCTTAATATAAATCTGCAATATATATATATATATTAACAGTTTAATTTTTGAAGGATATATAAAAGTTATATTACAAACATTAATCCAATATCAATATATCATTTAAATAATTAGTATATGAATCACGAATTCCTTTGATCTCTCTCTCTAGAGAGCTTTTTAGGCATAGATTTGCTCGATGAAGCGATCATTAATTTGGATCTGTTTTACATGATAAATGTTGTAAAGTCAAAGAAATTGGTGAAACGAAGCTACCTTAGATTGACATATTTGAACATTCGATCACGTGCACACTAAACATATCAAATACTTATGGCGTGTGTAGTGTATGGATGCACCAAAGTTATTTAATTAATCAGTACTCTATTGCAATTTACTCATTACTGATCCATCAATGGTGTTCGAGTGATTATTTGATTGAAAAGTACACCCAGGAAACAATTAATTAATTAGGAAAGGAACTGGACCAATGCCAAGTGGTTTTTATATTGCATCCCAACTGCTTGTAAAAATGACCCGTAATAGCCATTTTGGGTTAAACGTAGGCAACAAATTAAGAGAAAATCATCAATGAAGGGGCCTATTGGTTTTACATACACCAAAATTAATTTAATTTCACACACACCGTAACGTACCTTTCAATATAAAAACTTGAGATTAAAATTAAGTACACTTCTCAATTGTATTCAATTCAACAGTGCAAAAAATCAATATTCCGCGGAAATATAATATAATCTAAAACAAACAAACAACACCAAACGTTAGTGTAAATGAAAACTTTCCATTATCAGCATGTGCAACGTGAAAGTGAAGTACTGATGAGAGGACTAGCATGATGACTATTGAAGCATATTATGCTACGGACACATGAACATGGCTGAACTAAATGGGGGCCAGTGACCACGTGGCACAACCTAGTTCAACCACCAATATTGGTCCTCTTTGTGGGTTTTATTCCTGTTCCTTAATTATTATGTTGACCCCCACACTTCCCTCACTCCATTTCAATATTACCCCTGCACAGCCCCATTCTCTGGCCAGCTTTTCTGATCTGAGCGAGAAAAACAATGAAGGTGATTGAATTGAAACCATGCATACAACGTTTTTTGTTTCTCATGCATGTTCAATTTTAGTTGTACTATTTTCCTTCAATTCAGTCCTCCTTTACATGGAGGTTGGAGGTTTATGATCATATATAGGTATTCATGTTAACTATCTTCATCACTTGTTTTGTCACAGATCTTCAATTGGGTTCACAAGAGGTTTCATCATCATAACGCTCTGAAAGGTTTGATTGACCTCTATGAATAACTTCTCTCATTTGCAATTTAAAAACCACATCCTTCACAAGCTACAAATATATATGGTGCCTTTAAACAAATCTTCATGATATGTATATGCTGGTTCTTTTTCTTTTTTTCGAGAGCGCGACATCTTCTCTTCTTTGCTAAAACTTTGGTATTTAATTAATCGAGTCAAATGGGATCATCTGATCCATGTAGCCGACCTGACCTAATCAGATAAGGTTTTGTTTTTGTTGTAGTACTGTCATGTTTTCTTCTAATGAATCTTTTGGTTTTCACACAGATGGGTTTGCTTCAAACATGAAAAAGACTGAACCTACAATTAACAACGCTGATAGTCAAGCTTTGCTGAAACAAGTTGCCCTCACTGAATCACTTGGTGGATGGGAAGATGGCATTTTAACCATTGGCACTCTTGGCTATGATCCCTTGAAGAACATCAACCCTCACAAAGAATACTTTGGTTTGGAGATTGAAGTTGAACAAAAAGATGGTGAAGGAGAGAACATCATGGTCGATGATCATGAGGAGGAGGAAAAGGGCTATAATGCTGAGCACGAGGAACTGAATCCATTGATATACAACTCATTTGAGCACAACTTTGAGAATGTTGTTAGTGAAAACAACCATTATGATGGGGATGAGGTTGGAAGCTTCAATAATGAAATTGTTGTGGCTCCACCAGTGATCTCTTATGAAGTAGTGGAAGCAAACGATGTGGAGGCTGATGAAAAGAAGAAGAAAGGAGAAAGGATCACACTAGCTGATCTCTTCTTGGCTGACACTGATGTTAAGATAAAGCTTGACCCTGCCAAAGTCTGCCACCTTGCTTCAAGTGAAAAATCAAACCTTAAAGCAAAGCATGGACTCTCTTTTGCCAAGAAGCTCATTCCCCGTGTTAAGGACAATCCCCATCCAATGAAAGATATCAAAAAAGTAAGTTGTTACTATAGGGTGAAAAAATGCCATGCACTCATAATTTGATATTGGATTAATTTTCATTGATATAACATTTATTTAACAAAACTTAGACTAAGTTGAATTTCTATGTATTGGCAAGTAAATTTTACGTGATATTAATTAGAAATCATTATTAATATCATTTTTAAAATAATTATTATAAAAATTAACAAACTAATAACTATTTATAAAAATTTGTGATTGATTAAAAATATAAAAAATATTTACAATGTATATAGACTATTTTCTATTAACTAAACTATTAGCGTAGATATTATGGATCTACACTAACATTGTGATACATTATATATTTTAATAGATAATTTTCTTAACATAGAAAATTAATATATACTATCAATATATCAAATGTTACTACAATATATTTTTCTAATAATATAGACTCAATATTATACCAATACTTTAATTTCTGCTAGACAAATTGTTATATCAATGGTTACAATTTTATTGTCTATTTTTTCCATTGATAAATAATATTTTTTGTAGCCCGTGCTTGATTCACTAGCTAAAGACTGTGGAATTAAAACTCTTCAACGAATATGAACAAATTAACTGGCCGGACCAAGTAAAAAATATTGTTGTTTTCTTGGAACATGTATATAGTGTTGGAAAGTTAAATCTGATTAAGCCGCTAATTGCAGATATTCCTTGAATAAGTTTGATTAAGTAATTTTTGTAATGCTGTGTAGCTGATGAAGAAGATGTTGAAGAGGAAAATCCACCCGGATCTTGATGTCAAGAATCACAAACCAGAAGATCAGGAAGTGAGTGCAGCAGGAGTAAACATTGATAATCACGTGAATGAAGGCAATGGCTCAAGTTATTTCCTTCCAATTTAAGGTATGGTAGTTCCAAATTCCCTTTTCCTGCAATGCATTTCATTAATTTGCTTGTTGCAAAAGATTTACAGAAAATCATGGATTGTAGCCAGTTTAATTGTTTTCATCTATTAAAACAGTTCCTTTTTTTTTTCTTATACTAAAATAATATCTTTAATATGGTTTTTCTTACTTGTACATTTGGTTGTCCCGATAAGGATGTCTATAGATATTTCTTTTTAATAGTTTGGAACAAGAATAGAAAATGAAGCTCGTCTATTTCTTCAAAGTTTCCACCTAGGATTTCTTATAATTTTGACCTATATATTTGAAGGAAAAGAAATTATAATGCACTCATTCATCTTTAGGTCAAAAACTAATGTCTCTTTACATTTTTAATTTATTGGCCTTGACTTAGTAACATATTTTTGAATGAGTGATGCTTCTACTCACATATTCACTGATTAGTAAGGAAAAAAGAAAAAGATAACACTCTAGAGGCAATAAAAATTTATATATTAATATAGACATTGATTGTGGTATATACAGGTTTCTTATATTTATGAAAATATTCTTTAATAATTATATATTTATCCGTTGATATAGATTAATATATCACATTATTATATTAAACTCATAATATTTATCTGAATAAATCAATTTTCATTAGTCAAAGACTGCTAATCAAAACTAGCTTTATGACAGGCAAAATTTTTGAAATTACATTAAAATTACCGTTTTGCATATGCAATTATCGTTTGCTTTTGTATCTCCAAATAGGATTTTTTGTTCATTCAATTCATAATCTTTATGAGAAACCATGGCGAGTAAAAAAGAAGCTCTTACATTATTTTTCTCTGCTTTTCTCATTAAACTAACACTACGGTTTTTGGTTCTTCAACCACAAGATCTTCTCGATTTAACAAGTTACAGTTTTGTATATTTTCCACACTACGTATACCATACTAGACAGATATGCATCATGCATGCATTTCCAAGCGAGAAAGATACAGGTCCAAAAACCAGTTTCCAAAATGTCAGTTTCCATGTGATAGTAATCCACCAATTATTTATAATATATGGGTCCCTCCCACAAAATAACACTGAAAAATCCAAGCAAGGAGGTCAAAATAACATCTTCTCATCCATCTTTAAAGTGGCAGTCACGTATTGTATTCCTCTTCTTGTGACCTTTTGCCAGCCAATATAATCGAAAAAGTAGGGACAAAAAGCCAGGCAATTTATCTAGTTTTATTGACATTTTTTTAATATTAATGCCTATGACAATTAGCCTTTTTCACAATTTGAAAACTGTGATATAATTGTGTGTACGATCCAGATAAGAGTACTAATTTGATTTAACAAATCATGCATTTTTACAAAAAAAATTACATAATAACTTATAAAATTTTCTTCTCTTATTTATTTTACTTTTTCTATCATGCATTATTTATTTTTTCTCATATTTTTTATTTTCTTTTTTATTTATAAAAATTATATAATTTTGTTATGTAAATATAATTTATCATTTAGAAGGTATATGTATAGCTATATTGTAGGATTTGCTGGAAATATATAAAAGTAAACAAAAAGACGTACACATGATCTTCGGCTTGTCAGTTGTCACGAGGACAATCGTGTTTTGTAATCGGCATTCTTCTGATCATATAGCTATTATTGGGGTAAAAGTAACTACATCTACATGATTCTTCGATGAGTTCGATCTGAAAAGGAAGAAAAAGAAACTGGTATATTTAATTAATATTATAACCCCACCCCCTTTAATTGAAATGCATTTCAATTCTTTTATACTAATTAACAAAGTTTATATAGCTAATTGGTCATTTATAAAATGATGTGTCAAATAAATAAAATTATTTCTCTACCTATTTCATTCGTTATTGGAATTAATTGTATTGAAATAGTTTCTGGCTTGTTGCAGGTACTAGCTAGCTAGTATTGAGCTGCTGGGAGTATCACTGTTTAATTATCTGAAAACGTAGATTTGTTTATGATATATGTAAGATCAAATACTTAGATTTTCTTCTTGTTTTTTTATGACCAATGCATTGAACCATGTGATTCTGTAATTTGTGGTATCCCTTTGTTTCTGTTGGCTTTAGGAGTGTATTAGATTAAAATTTTAAAAGATTTTAAAAAAAATATGAAAACATTTACTGTATTTAATCAGAATTTTTAAATAATATAAATAAATTTTGTAGTATTTAGTTAATACTTTTAAGATTTTTAAGGAAGATAATAAAATTTGATGGTATTCAATTAATTTCTTTTATAATATATAAAAAAAATTGTATTAAAAAATATATAAATTTCAATAAATTATTTTTTAAAAAAGATTTTAATGAATTTCATTAAATTTTTTAATATAAAATATCTATTAAATAATCTTATCCAAACTCTTTAAATTTTACTAAACTTTTTTTTCTATTGGTTATTAGACTTTATTTTCTCTCAACACACATGTTATCTTCTTTTCTTTAATATTTTTTAAGATGTACGTGTCATATATACTTCTATTCTTTTGGAATTAAAAAATATCAAATATACTCATTTTCTATGCACTTTTTACTTTATTTTCTAAATTAAATTAATATTTATCTTATGTGTTAAGACTAATCATATTTTTCTTATACTGACTATGTTAATAATCTGTTCGACGCAATATTTTCATAACTATCACACATAATTTCGTCATCCACATAATTCAGTAATCATCTTACCAATATTTCATCCTCACTACTCCCTTCTAGTATATATTTATCATTGCATCTCATTTAAACATGTCATTAGATTTATTATGAAATAATTATAATAATTAAAAAAAATAGAAAACCTACTCATAATTTTAAATCTATAGTTTAAATCCAAAATAGAGAATGAAAAGATGTTATTGCAAGAAATTAGTATAAGAGGACATAAAATTAAAATCAATATAACTATTAAAAGATTAAAAAAATGATTTTACTTTTTTATCCAAACCTCATCATTTCTTATTTTTTTAACTAATTTTATAATTTTGAATATATTTTTAAAAATTCACGTAATTCTTTCAAATCTTATAAATCTATAAAATCATTTTAAATTTTTTAAATTTTTATGATATAAATCCATTAAAATTCAAACATCGTAAGGAATGTCTATATCTAGTATTTAGCCTCTTTGGATAAATTTCTCTATAAACACTTATAGAAAAAGAAAATAAGAAGAAAAAAATGATATGAGTTTTTCAATAAGTAAAAATAAGCTCTCCATTAATTAATTTTTAGAAATTCATCTATATAGCTTCTCTCATATATGAGATGATATTACAAATTAGTTAATAAAAAATTCATTTTAATTTATAAAAAAACTCATTACATTTTTTTTCTTATTTTCTTCTTTTAAAAGTATTTTCAAACAAACTTATATTCAAACATGTCCATATTTTGGCTTATGCATAGTTTTGGATAATAATTAATTGGCTTTAATGCCTGCAAGCCGAGCATTTTACGGTGCAAAGAAGGAAAATTTCCACAACATAATGACAAATAAATAAAGTCATGCAAAAAATAATGTGAGAGTGTCCCAACCCGCCAGCTAGCATGAATACACTAACGGTTACCATGTAGTATTATTTATTAATCTTTTAAAAATATATATTCGTTATTTTAAGAGTCCTAAAAATAGTTATAATTTCATGCTCTTAATAATTTATTTCTAATTCTTAAACATTTTATACACTAATTATATATGAGAAAAAAATAATAATGGTCATATTAAAATGTTAAAATTAGTTTCAATATAAAAAAAAGAATATTAATCGTATTATATGTTATCTTTTGTTAACTTTCTAATTAAGAATAATAGTTAAAATATCAATTATTAAAAATCATTTAATAATATCAAATGTTATGCTATTAGTAAAAATATTTAAACTTATAATAAGTATTGTAATCCGGGGAAGTAGCTTGAGTCTCTCTTTTCCACGAGAGGCTTATTGAACATTTCTTCCAATTTATTATTGACAAGCTTAACAACAAAAGGCTAATTAAGCAATTGGAAGTCAAAGTATCTTTTGATAGGGAGGGTGACTCTTCCATAATCTATTATCCAAGCCCTGCTAAGTTATCTGATGCAGTTGACTTTGTTGTTGAAATCAGTTTGTGATGTGCTTCATCAAAAGTGTAGAAATTATATATGGAGAGATTTGGAGAATAAAAGATGAATTTGATTAAATTTATTTGTTAAGAAAATTAAATATAATTAATTTTTTAATGATTTGTTTAAATTATTTCTGCTTAAAAATAATTATTTATCTATTTTACTTCTTAAAACACTTTTTTCACAATTATTTTTTAAAGTTTAAATAAATTTACCCAAAAAAACAATCTCTTTTGGATGTTAGTTTACTGCCCCAAAACATAGGTGGATTGGGCCTGAGATCCTCCCAGGCTGTAAGCATGATTTTCTTTTCTTGATGAAAGTTGATTGGAACATGTGCTATGTAAGACTTATGGGTGTAGCTGGTCAAATCAAAATACAAGTGTGGTGATGCCATTATATATTGTCAAAATAGATGTGCATGGACTGACTCAATTTTTTGGCATGGTGGGTTGGTAATGTGAGTGTTGTATTTTAATTTGTTAAGGTGTGACGACTCATCATATATGAGATACGTGGAATTATATCATCACACTTTACGGACTTGAAGTTGGACTAATGATTATGTCACAATCCCATGATGCCATCAAGTTTTACATCCAAGACTTGCCAAATTTCTTTTATAACAACTAATTAATGATCGAATTTAGTGCTTGGCAAGAAATGCTTGATTTTTCAACCAATATGAAGGATGATTGATTATGAGTTTCACTTATGTTGAGGAAATTAACCAATATTTATAAGCTCTTGTTACTGCAGGAATGGTTATTGACATGATCACATGTAGGGAAATCTCATAATAAGTGTCTAAGACAAAGAAGTTACATGGATAACACTTATCATTATACCAATAAGGAAGAGTGTTTTCAGATTGATGATTTGGATAGAAAATTTTAAAGAGAAATTCTTAGGTGCACCTGGAGCAAGACATTTTTGTTGCTCTGATCCATTCATTGTTCGTCATGTCAGTATTGTGGGTCATTATTGTTTCCTAAATTAATGACAATTTTTAATTTTTCTAGGTAGATTAATGACAATTTTTAATTTTTCTAAGTAGATTACTGACATGGCGAATAATGAATGAATCAGAGCAATAAAATGTCTTGCTCCAGGTGCACCTAAAAATTTCTCAATTTCAAAACCCAAAAATAAATAGGAGTGAGAATATGTAAATAAGATTATTAACCCACATACTAATAAATGCACTTAATTAAAAAATAATAAATGTGAGTGCTAATAGTCTCAAATCTAGCATAGCTGAGTATGACTCTTTAGGTTACAAATTACATCTGTAGTCTGTTTCAAACTCAAATTGGTTCAGTTTCATAATACATAGATTGATACTTTAAACGGCAAATTAATTTGAATAAACAAGTAACAAGTGATACCGTCTTATAAAACTAGGAGACAAGTTTAATTTTCCATAAAACAAAAATAATATAAATAGTAAAAGAATAAAAATTCTTATGAAATTCAACATAGATCCATTTATTATTTATTATTAAACAAATTAATTTAATGTTGGTAACTAAATTATTTGGTTATTTAAAGGAAAAGTAATTAATTAGAGCTTAATTGGTATATGAACGAACTGTGTAAAAAATATTACACACTCAACCAATCACAAATGTCACATCTTTAAAAAATGTAAGTCTTATCTTATAATTATCTTCAAAAT
>PYAF01004387.1:1968807-1978838 GCA_007407185.1 Glycine tomentella | reverse complement strand
AAAATTTTAAAATAATCATCTTAAAAGTTATATAAAATTAATTTGTAATAAATTAGTAATATAAAAAATTTAAATACTTTTTAAATTAAAAAATATTTCTTTTTTATATGTCTTTTTCCTCTTTAATAATAAATTTATCTTTATTATTACTAGTGGAGAGAGATACTCTACGTATCTTTACTTATTTTAACTAAAAGCAAAAGAAAAAAATATTAGAAGTTTAAAAAAAAAACCAACAACATTAGAGCGAGAAAAAGGATAAAATGGTCTAGTGAAATATGTACAATAAATAAAAAATGGTCTAGTGAAATGTATACAATAAATAAAGGAATTTCCTTTATTATTATTATTATTATTATTATAATATGGAGCTGAATGTTGGTCATCACATAGGTAACATTAACATAAAATAGGAATAGCAGAAATGAGGATGTTTAGGTGGATGTATGGTTATATGAAGATGAATAAGATAACAAATGAAGATATTCGACGAAATGTAGTAGTTGTACTGCCGTGGTGAGTGAAAAGATGAGGGAACATAATTGAAGTGATTTGGAGATGTAGAGATAGCCCTAAATGCTCCCATAAGCAACAAAAGTTTGTTATCAAGCTCGACACAAAGATAGTAGAGGTAGACCGAAATTTAACTCGAGAAAAGTAGTTAAATAAGATTTAATGGAGTGAAATATAGATTGACGGATAATGTATCTTAGAATGAAATAAAGAAAAACTATAAGCTTTGTGAATAGTTAGACTCGTTGTTATCTCCATGTTCCATATGATTCATTTTTAGTCATTTTTTCTTGATCTTTCCCCTCCTTCTTTCCACCTTCTTTTCTTTTATCTTATTTTATTTTTTATTTTTATTTTTTTCAACCTCCTCGTATTTATTATTAGGTTCATCCACCACCTATCCCAATTAACTTGAGTTAAAAATGTTGTTGATGTTGATTATAAAATAGATTATAGATTATTATTATTAGTATTATAAGACTACAAATATATACTTTTAAGATAATATTATTTGAGTCATTTAAATCTTCTTAGCCAAAATTTTAGGGAATATTTATTTCATGGAATCATATTAAATTCTTGAGAATGAAAGACGATAATATATTATTTCATGTTTGTTAAAAGAAATAAAAAATATTTCTAGAAACATTCCTCTAAATTCATATTACACAAATTTTTTCATCTTCTTATTCACATGTAAAGGAATAAAAATATTATATTTACATAGGAATATTTAAAATAATTTTTCACTTTTTACTATTTTCCCTTATTTATCAATTTATTTAATATTTTTATTTTTGACTTAAAATAAATTTAGAAACATTCCTAAGAATTAAAAATATTTATCAAATATTTTGGTGATGGCTACTTTAAATGTTGTTCTTTTAATACATTTTTTGGGTACAAATGAGGGGTGGGGTAAACAAAGTACAAACGCACATTTCAGACTTTAATGATCCGAACGTTAGAATCGATGTCTCCGTCCAATACATATTCCTTTTCTTTCTTTCTATTTGTCTATTTAATAAATGCTCAAAATTTGCTATTATTAATTTGTTGAAAGTTGAGTAGTCCAACCAGATTCAGTTGATAAACAAATTAGTTGAATTAAAAATATTTTAATAAAATTAATAACAAAATTAATTAATAACTATAAAAAATATGATAAAAAAATAAGAAAGTAAAATAAAACAATTATAAATTCAAAAGCTGTATGAATTATCATTTAAATAATTATCAACGTACTATACTTTAATAAAATAAACTCTTTTTCAAAAAAACTTTTAAATTAGTCAAATAAGTCTGTATCAAAGAAGAAAAAGGTCTGTACCAAAAAAATTAGTCAAATATCCAAAAAAAAACAGTAGTTAGTCAAATAAATTACAAATTAATTTATAAGTTTTATAAAATATTCAATACACAAATGGATGAATGTAATTAATAGTTTTATTTATACAGTAAAAACTATTCCAACTATTTAATATTACATTTATTACTATCTTTATTTTGTTTATTAAAAAGTATTTAAAAATTTTAAAGATAAGATGGTGATGAATAAGATTAATATTATATTTAAAATTTAATATTTAAATAAATAAATAAAACTTGGACTTTTCAAATGTACAAAACAAAAAGTATTATAAATAGTTTAAGGTTGTTGAGAAAGAGAAACCACATCACTGGTAAAAGTGCTGTCCGAAAGAAAGACCATCTTCCTCCTTTCTGTCATCACCGTGTAAGAAATTTCTTCTTCAACTTTTCCCTTCAATGATCGTGCCTTTCGTTTTTTTCTCTATTGTTTAGCCTTTGTAATCTGAAATTTTCAGTATTAAACTATTATTATTTTCCCTGTTGTGTGATGTATTTTATGAATAACATGTGAATTGGGAATGTGGTGTGGTTGGTTTTTCTGTGGGCAGTGGAAGAGACTGAGATGGGTTCAAAAACCAAGACTTTTACCTTTGAGGAGGTGGCTAAGCACAACCACAGGAAGGATTGCTGGATTATAGTCAAAGGGAAGGTCAGTTTTTGTTTTTGTGATCTGAATTTGGTTTCTGTCATCAATTTGATTCTTGATCTGTTTTCCTTAGTTGATCTGTTTTTGTTTATTGGTTGAATCTGATGTGTAAATAATCTATGGTTGAATTGCATATTCATGGCTTTATCTTACTTGATTTGACTAATCCTGGGGGGCTTCAAAACTTCCCCCATGCATGGTTTGGGAATGAGGTGGATAGGGTTCAATATATTCAGAAAAAAAACTTCTGCCTATGGGTTTGAATAAAATCCATTAATTGAATTTGAATCCCTTAAGTTGTTTAAAAAAAATAAATTTGTGTATGGAATCTAATTTTTAGAATTTTGGTATAAAAAATAATCCCTAACTCTTTTATCAATTTAATCCCCAAGCATGACATGTACGACTGTAATTATGGGGTTATAGGAATGCCTGAAAAAGATGAAGATGAGACAGCCATTACCAACCCTCAATTAATAATCATGAACAAGGATTTTCATACAAGGATCCTGAATAGGCGCCTCCCCTTGTGATAAATGGTACCCCTTCCATTCCAAATTGATTGATGTTTTAGCATTAAAAAATATCATATTGATTAATGTTTTCAGTCAAATATTGAAATGTGTATTTCAGTGCTGCACTCTAATAAATATTGTTGTTTTGAAACACTTAATAATGAACTGTTCATGATAATATTTGAGGGCACTCTAATAATGAAATGTGTATTTCAAATAATATTGCTGTTTTGAAACACTTAAATATAAAAATAAAATAAGGATATTGGCCCCTAATAGATACTACTGCCGGTGGGTATTTGTTTTTCTTAATTTGTATGAAAAAACCTTAAGCACACAGATTAAGAAAAACAAGTACTCACAGACAACGTATTTATTAAGGGTTATTTTTACTAAAATATTCTCACTCTCTTTCTTAATTTCAATAAATGTATTGTTATGTACTCTATATTTCAAAACAACAATATTTTTTACAGAGAAAAATTGGAATAGATGTTTTAATATTTAATTAAAAATTGAAAACATGAATCAATGTGGAATGTTTTTTGAATGCTAAAACGTCAATCAATTGTGGGGAGTATTTGATTAATTTTGAGAAGATATTAAATTGCAGTTGAATTGCAACTACTGAAATCATGAAAAACTGTGGGGAACTGTGGCTGCAATTGTGGTCATAATATGGTAGCGTCGGGCTGGAGAGTGGTTGGGGAGTGTAATTTAAAACCATATTCTAAGTTTGACAAAATATGTGTCTATGCTAGTCCGGGTAGGATTACAAAATTCAAGACTGATTTCATAGTTACATTGGTTTTAAATAGAATTTAACTTTAAGTTTGTTGTAAAACAAGAACAAATAATGAATTATGAATAAGGAAAAATCATTTAAAGAGAAGATATAAGGATCTAGTAGAATCTCTGCTTGAAATTGAATAAAAAAAGAAAAAAGGAAAAAGTAAGAGCAAAATATTTGTTATAATGAAATACATTGAAAGCTCGATAAATCACAGGGTTGCACGGGAATATGCTATTTAATGGTTTACAAAGTGGTATGGGCATAATTAAATGTCATATATATACCTTGTAAGAACTGGATTGTCTTTTTTTCCCTTCTCATTTTGGCATTATAGCATCCACATAAAGCACTATCTAGTATTATTGTATTCTTAATTTTGTTGAGGGATATGACTATCAGGGTTAAAAACTAAAAAAAAAAAAAAAAAAAAAAACTATGTACCCCATTGCACAAAGGATATGGGGGAGGGATATTGTACGCAACCTTACTCTTGCATATGCAAAGAGGCTGTTTCTTGATTCGAACTCATGACTATCAGGATTGGGAGTACAAATTTCTTTCATAAACTATTTCTATGATAAATCAGTGTCACCTTATCAGCCAATGCTTGTTGATCTTGTTATGGTCTATAACTCCTGGCTGGTGGTGAGTCTTTTCACGAAGTGACATTGATGTGAGAAATTATTTATTAAGGAATAGGATTCTCCTGTTTAAAAAAGTGGAAGTTAAATCAGTTATTTTTCAAGTGCTCATTGTCATAACACTAACTGAGTTAACTAGATTCGTAAACTAACATGTTATTTTCCTATCCAAAAGAAGATTTTACTTTCTTTTTTGGTTGAAAATGAACCAAATTCTACTTTGTTAGAACAAGTTGATTGTCTGTAGTGTTGGCCACTGCATATTTGTTGGCCTTTATACTTTTTTTTTTCTCTTCTAATTATTAAAAGAAGGAATGTTATTGAAGAGGAGAATACACACACACTCGAAAAGGGAAAGCAATGAAAGAAGAAAATCTTCAAACTACAATTCTACCAAATGAAGCTTAGCCAAAAAATTCTTACTCTCCAGGTTTCCTAGAGGACCTAGACCTTTAATCTCCCAAAGCTTTTGAGCACATCTTATTTAGAGGTGGTAAATGGGAATGATCACCTATCCTTTCATCTTTTAACTTTACATGGTATCAGATATCAATGTCTCCATCAACAAAGTACAAACACCTATGCATCCATCAACACTCCACCCCCTTCAAGCACTCAAAATCTCAATCTTCCCAAAATACCTCCACTCCTACTCAATACCCTTCTCTTGTGATTTCTACCAAATAAAAGGAAAAAAATATGTTGCTAAAACTCTTGATTTCAATTGTCAAAGATTATTTTCTCTGGAAATCCTCATTCATTCCCGTCCTTACTTAAAGCCTATAATGTTTTCATCCTATTGAAGGCTACCACACCACCACCTCTATGTAATCAGGATGATACTGATTCTTCCCTTCCTAGTTATCAGCAAAAAAGAAATGATCCTTGTTGGTAACGTCATAAATGTCAATCATTTATGTGAAAGGCAACCATGCCATTGTTTGAATGTTCTATTTAGACTGTCTTTACTCAGAGAAATATGAACTCATTGGTGGTTAGTTTAGGAAACTTTAGGGACTAGTAATGCTATTGATCCTATAAAGTTATGTTGATGCTACCAGAAACAACATTGTTGAAATAAATATCTGACTGTAAATTGACTGGCCAATCAAATGGTTAAGCTGTTTTTTTTTATATATTTCTTTTTACACATTGTCTGACAATTAAATGTATTAATAATATTCTGCACTGCAGAAAGGGTGGGTAGAAGGGGGATATATAAAAGAAAGACTCTACTAGATAGAATAAGGTAGCATATGTTTGAGTTAACATTGAAGGGATATCTAAGGTACTTTTGCCAAAGCATCCCCTTCGAAGTTTCTGCGTTTAGATGTGTTGGAATTCATGCTATCAATATTTAAAGGTATGTTTGCTTCTCTGTTCAAACATTGGTCGCACAAATTCTAATTTCTAACACATCTAAATAGAGAAGTTACTATGAGAATGCTTTGGCTAAAGTACATTGGATATCCCTCCAATGTTAACCCAAGCATACACTACGTTATTCTATCTAGTAAAAGTTTTTCTTTTATTCCCCTTCTACGTGCAAAAATATTATTAATCCATTCAATTATCAGACACTGTATAAACAATATATATATATATATAAAAAAAAAAAAAAAAAAACAGCTTAACCATTTGATTGGCCAGTCAATGCATTTGAACGGAGAAGTTACAGAGGGGCTTTGGCAAAATGACATTTGAGGAATTCCAACGGTACCCCAAACAAGCTATAAAGGGTTAAACAAACAACGCATACTAATTTTTACCTTTATTTCTAGATGTCAAATGCATGTTCCTAGTTCTTATCCTTCTTTTTTCAGTTTTATAATTGGGTATCGAAACTTAAGTAGAAGATATTCCCTTGGATTTTTCTTACAAATAGTAGGACTGTATATACATCAGAATAGTTTGCCTAGCATAGTAACACGCATTCCATTGATGCAGGTGTATGATGTCACCCCATTTTTGGATGATCATCCAGGAGGTGATGAAGTTTTAGTGACTGCAACAGGTAATTGGTTCATCTTGGTCAGTTTCACACCATTAATATGCAATCAAAATAATAGACACAGAAAAATAATCAATAAAGAAACAGAGAAAATAATAGACATGAGCTAAGAATTTTTTGTTCTTTACACAGAGAAGGATGCCACCAGTGATTTTGAAGATATTGGGCACAGTGATTCAGCAACAGAGATGATGGAAAAATACTTTGTTGGGGAGGTTGACACCAACACTCTTCCAGCACAAGTTACCAGAAGCAGCAGTGTACGCCCACCAACACAAGCACCTGCCTATAACAATCAATCTTCTGGATTTGTTGTGAAGATCTTGCAGTACATAGTGCCATTGCTGATATTGGCCTTTGCATTTGGCCTGCAGTACTATGGCAAAAAAAGCAAGTCCACTGAGTCAGAAAATTGAACTTGAGTTGTGACCATTGTTTTAGTACTTCTATTAATATTATTCATAAGTCTCTAACAACAGTGTCCTAAGTAATAGACCGATGGCAGTGTTGTTTCTTTTCTTTTTGGGGCATCCTTTAAAAGCACTTCACTATCTCAAATATCACGCGGGGATTAATTTTGTATTCTTCATGTGTTGTGGCCTCTTGCTCAAGTTATGCTAGTTGTTCATTTAGACTCAATCTAGTATCTCGTGAATAATACTTTGAAATAGATTCTATTAAACCCAGTAACTGGAGCACATTATATGCTATTATCTGTTGTGTTCCTTGTTTAATTCTGTAGCCCCGGCTAATTTTATTTTATTTTTCTAAAATATTGAATCGTTTAATGACAGGTAACCAATATCAAACACCTAGGAAGTATTTTTTTTTTAAAAAAAATTATTTCCCACTGATTAAAAAAAACACCTAGGAAGTAGAAACATCTATGTTTTCTGGGATGGTCTTATGTTTGAATTTTTGCATGATGATATTAATGTATTTCAAAATTGTCTCCTTTCATAGAAACTAAATAGGTGGGATTATATTAAAATTTTTGTAAATTTGAATAGATTCACACAATTTTCTCATGAAAATTTAATATGAGAATTTTCGTCTCCAAACTTTTTTGTTTGCTTGATAAGCTAAGGGTCTAACCTTGTGTTCTTGGGCTATGGTTTCTGTATAATTAGCATATTGAGCTTGTGTTAGGGTTAGATATTTTAACAATAGTTTTTTTTCTTCTTTTTAATGTATAATGGTGGTAACAAAGTTTGAAATTTTTCATAAAGTACTCAAAACATTATTAAACTGACCTTAGTAGGTTTTAACAATAGTCAATATACCCTTTAAGAAATTTTTGCATCCTTTGTCTTGGAAGATTAATCTCATGGCATCTGGTTATGGGATACTTTGTTTTGAAGAGAGAGAGAAAAAGTTGTAGGCATTATTTGTTTGTTTGTATTAGTAATTTTCATTGAGACAAATGCAAACAGCAGCAAGATAGTTTTTACTACTAAATGTTCTTCCTCTAACGGCACCCATAATTCTACCAAGCACATAATTTTGACTGGGGAACTCGCATTAATGAATAAGATCGTTTCATACACCAAATGTAACACTTCGAAGCAAAGCTTAAGCAAATTAGAACCTACTATTCTCTAAACTTGATAATTAAACGAATCCTTTTTTGGTTTTCAACAAAAAAAGAGAAGATGAATTTTACATTTTTGAGAAATGAAATTTCACTTATGATAATCATGCTGAATCCCTTGTAGACCCGTTATAATTCTTTGAAAACTGACCGTAGAGCTATATATAGATGAGACTTGGGAGAGTATAAAGTTTAAGATTCGGTCCCCCACTTAGTGAATCCCCGTGACAAAATGTGTCATTTAGGTGTAGACATCATTGGACCCATCTTCCTTTGTGAGCTAGAGGGCAATAGGCAAACGCAAAATCTTGTTTGTTCCACTTTGTTTGGCCCAAATATGTGCCAATAAAACACTAAACCACCCACAAACAAATTTGTCCCCTTTGTTATGTTGTCAATTGCATATTTGAGCTCACTTTCTTATTGCAACTTTATTTTTCCCACAGCGTAATCCACCCTCCTTTCTTTTTTTCTTTTTTTTTATCAGTAATTTTTTTTTCACTTGCCTTCTCTTTTTTTCCTAACATAAAAAGGATAAAGCATATGGGATGAATATGCCAGGAGATATTTTTTTGCTAATGAGACACAAATAGGATAAAGACTCAAGCTTCAACTCGTGTCCCTGTTATTCATATTTGATAAATTGATAGGCTTCTGTAGCATAAGATTTTTTTTCTTCTTTTTTCTTTCATGTATTTGAATAAATCTTTACAATGAAAAGGCTAGGGCAAATTCTTTACATTTTTTTAGTTATGACTTTTTATAAGGGAAACAGTAGTCTTCGTTCTATGGTTTTTTTTTTTCCGAAAAGGGGTATTTTTTAATGTTTATTATCATTTAGGATAGAATTTAAATAAATTATCAAATAAGAGCAAGTCGTAATAACTTCTAAGTTTGAATTCATAATCCCTGTTACGACTTCTATTTAAAAAAAAAAAAACTAAGTCATAAAATCCTTTACAACTTCAGTATAATTTTTTTAAAAAAATTATGACTTCAAAATCGTAACAAATTTTTTTTTTACATTTTTAATTAAAGTCGTAAATCCATTTACGATTTTAAAGTCGTACCTATTTTTTTTTTCTCTTTTTGGGTTACGACTTTAATCTCTGTAACCCTTTTTTTTTCTTTTTGGGTATAAAATAAAGTTGTATGACCCCCTTTTTTAATATAGTATTTCTTATTTCTTTTAGTTTTAGCTTTGTTTAATTTTGAAACAAATTTGTAAAAATTAGTTTAATTTAATTATTTAAAATAAAAGTAATTTTAACTTTTGTAGTTTGATTTAATATTTTGTATATATTTTTTGTATGGTTTTATTTAATATTTTATTAATTTTTGTTATATTTTTTTAGTATATTTATTTATTTAATATATTTTCTATATTTTTTTAGTAATTTTAAGATTTGTATTTTAAAAGACTTAAATTTTAGATAAAAATATTTTGTTATTAATATTAACTTATAATATATCAAATAAGATTTTATTATTTTTTATTTTGTTGATTAATTTTTATAATTATCATTAATTTAATTAATCATTTGGTACAATAATATTAGTTAATTTTAATTTAAAAATTATTTTAATATTAACAACATGTTATAATTAAATAATAAAAGTAATTATTATGCCTTCATAAAAGTGTAATGAATATAAAATGAACATTATAAATTAAATATATATAAAAAATAAAAATAATATTAATCATCAACTTCCTTGTATAGACAACTACGATAATTATGTCCTTCAATTATACATAAAAGTGTAATGAATATAAAATGAATATTATAAATTAAATATATATAAAAAATAAAAATAATATTAATCATCAATTTCCTTGTATAGACAACTACGATAATTATGTCCTTCAATTATACTTTTATTATTTAATTATAACCTGTTGTTAATACTAAAATAATTATTAAATTAAAATTAACTAATATTATTGTA
>PYAF01004387.1:1941841-1968707 GCA_007407185.1 Glycine tomentella | reverse complement strand
TAACATAAATTAATAAAAAAATTAAATAAAATCATATAAAAATATATACAAAATATTAAATCAAACTAAAAAAATTAATTATTTTATTTTTAAATAATTAAATTAAACTAATTTTTATAATTTTTTAAAAAATTAAACAACAAATAAGAAATACTAATTTTAAAAAAATGATCATACCACTTTAAAGTTGTATACCCAAAAAAGAAAAAAGAAAAAAAAAAGGTTACACAATTTTAAAGTCATAAGCCCAAAAAAATAAAAAAGGAGCCAGACAAACAAAATTAATTACAACTTCAAAATCATAAATTAAAAGAAAAGAATTACACTAAAGTCATAAAGGATTTTAGGACTTCAATTAAAAAAAATTTTTAAAAAAATACAAGTGATAATAGGGTAACTACTTCTAACTAAAAAGTCGTAACACCTATTATAACTTAACCCTATTTAGTAATTTATTTAAAATCTACCCCCAAATGATAATAAAAAAATTTAAAAAAATACCCATTTTCGGTATAAAAAAAGCCTCGTTTTATCCGTACGATGTGAAATAATTTTATTGATTTAATTCATACGGTTCCAAGTTATAAGACTATGCTTGGATAGTGTGGAAAGTGACACGTTTCAAACAATTAAAAACCAATAAATAGGTCACGAATGTATCTCAACCTAATGTTTGGTCACGTACATTAATTTGTGTTTTATCAATAATGTCCGCTATGTTTGCAAGAGGTTGGTAGATAGTGGTTTCTCTAAAATATCATTATTCTGGCTTTAGTCTTTAGAACTTTGATGTGCAAATCAATAGGACAAAACAACGACCAATCCGAAAGAAAAGAGAGCTAAAGAGAAGCAAGGACAATTCTAGAAGTAATATAAAAGATGGGCATATTTGGATAAGTTTCTCTAGAAGCACTTCTAGAAGAAAATAAGAGCAAATAGATGAGATGAGTTTTTCCATAAGTAAAAATAAGCTCTCCATTAGCTAATTTGTAAAAGCTCACCAATGTAGCTTCTCTAAAAGATGAGATGACATCTACAAATTAGCTAATGGAGAGCTTATTTTTACTTATGGAAAAGCTCATTTCATTTTTTTCTCCTTACTTTTCTCTTCTAGAAGTGCTTCTAGAGAAGCTAACATCCAAACAGGCCCTATGTGAAATAATAATTTCTCTCAACGAACTCTATATGAAGTTAATTAAAAGATATTTACATGTGAAACTCTTTTATTCATACTAGTTAATTAATAATTTTCAATATATGACAACTTGTTACATACTATGTTTCTTTGAATGTCACACTAATTGTGACCAACATGGAACCTAGCCTTGCTGCATGGTTTTAAGCTGTTATGTTGAGAATTACTAAGATTATCTGGAAAACTTGAAAACGCATAACTATGTGATTTGGAAATATCGATAATTTTGGCAATTAGGAGTCATTGTATGTTACTCAATTTGGATAGAGTTTTCAATAGGGGATGAACTGATATTTGGATAAAAGCTTTGATGGGCACAACCTGATGAATGCATTGAACCACCCACGATTAAGTCCAATACTACTTTATCGTCCCAACAAAGAGACCACCACTAACGTCTAAGATAGCTAGCATTCCGTGATCCTCGGCTGTTACACATGTCTACAATCTGAATTGTCCTTCTTGCAGAGGTAAGGATTGTATTGTAGGGCATGATCCTATATAAAGGTAGTAACCAATATTCATTCTCTAATAATACTATTGGGATTCTTAATTAAGTTGAAATACACGTTTACTTGACTCTCATAAGTGCTTCAGTAAATTTTCAATTTAATTAGTTTTCGAGACTACACAAGCCATTTTAGTTTTTAAAATTTCAAAAATTCTTTATTAGTCTTGACTTTGTAAAAAATAAATTTATTTTATTTTTCACCATCCTTTTATGCTAAATAATCAACACAATGTGACATAATTGATAAATAATCTTATTCTTTAAGTATGTGATCAAGATAGGAGTTTGCAAAAATCAAACCAAACCAAATCCAAATCATTTAACCGATTTAGTTTCAAATCCAAATAGCCAAAATATTTTAGAAAACGTTTTAAAAAAATGATTCTGAACTAAATTGGTTTTGAACCACTTTCAAACCAATTTTAAGAACATGGTTATCAAATTGTTTTTTTAAAATAAAAATAACATGAAATTGATTTGAGTGAAAATCTAACTAAATCACTTTTATAATGAGTGCAATTCTTTTTTTCTAAACCAGTTTGATTGATTATAAATCGATTATGTTTGAACCAACTTTTTTGCACTCATGTAGGTCAGAGGTTTGATCCTTGCTCTGTGTTCGAAAAAATAATGATTGAAAGAGATCAATTTCTCAAATTGATTTAGATATCTCAAAAAATTAATCATTGACTCTTGGCAAAGACCAAGAATATCCGGATTCAAACCAAAAAAAAAGGGGGAATAAAATGAATGTTATTTTTGCAAAGTGAAGGATAAATTGGGAAAAAAAAAATCTTAAGGACTAATTTAAGGATTTACTCGACTAGAGTACTTTTAGTCAGGTACTCAACCGTCCAGCCAATATTGAATCTTGGGAGTAAAAAGATCATAGCTTTCACTCAAAGAAAAAGAAGACCCATGAACAAGATTCACTCAGTTTAATCTTTAGTAGATTAAGCTAATCTCTTGTAAAAACTAACCTTTTTACAAGATTCATATCATTTGTCCTATTGTGCATTCCCTTCCTTGTCCTCCCATAAAAAAATGACACTTAGCAAAATAATAATAAGTAAATAAGATAGAAAGTTATTTTTCAAACCACTTGTCGTGTTTCTATTGAGGGAATAGGAATGCGAACATCAAATGAATACAGGTAATTTCTATCCTTCAATAAGAACTATGAAGCTATTTAACACAATTAGGCTTTGCATGATTAGTGTCCTGTGATACTGTTCAATTTCCAGATGCTATTTCAAAATTTTGGATATATGGAAAATTCAGAAACACACATTTCTTCTGGAATTACTAATTAATGAATATCAATAAATCTAATCATGCCATTTAAGGAGCATATTTAGTAACCTTCCTAAAAGTATATTGAATTTTCAATAGGATGCTGACTGAGAATATATCCCACAATTAGATTTACCTGTTATAATTATTGTCTGTTTCCTAAAATGTTAGTACACTAATAGAGGCTAGTGCCTAGTAACCTTAGACTTTTGTATTAATTGTTGCATGTGCATGGTTTTAGGCTGACTATGTCCATAATAATTAAAAATACCTTGAAGCTTCAATGGCACGATTATTTTCAGTGATTAGTAAATACCAATAATTCAGCTAATCTATGTAATCCTAAAGATGGTAGTAAAAGACACTATAGTCTCTCGACAGACGTTAGGGTATGAAAGGTAAACTCCTTCGTAAGTTATGCAGTGCATCCCTAGCCGTTAGATCGAAATCATGAAGTAGATAGCGGTTTTGGAAATTGTCTTGGAAATCATGCAACCATAAATTTTTTTTTTTCTGTTTTTCCATTTTCAAAGTTAAATGGCTTCAACGGATTGACATGTTTACCCCTACACGTTGGGAACTGTGTACCGTTAAATGGTTGGGATTGGTTTATAATTTGAACGCTTCGTTCAAGATCAATTGTGTTTTGTTGGTAAGCAATAATGTTGAATACTAATAAATACAGTACAATGACTTTAATTAAATAAATACTGCATCTTTTAGTTTTTTTTATACCAAATATTTCTTAGTGTCTTAAATATAGTGGTTAAAAAATTTAAAATAAAAATATTTTTATTAGAAGATAAAAAATTATACTGTTTTTTATAATTTTTTGCATTCTCGTATAATTTATACAATAAATATTTTCTTTAATTTCTTAATCAATATTCTAAAATTATTGGTTAGTAAAATTCTCTTTTTTATGGTGTTTTTAGTTGTGCATTCTTCCTTTCCAATTATATGATATTTAAGGTTAATATAAACTGTTTTTAATTTTTTAAAGTTTTCATATAATTTGCATAATAAATATTTTTCTCTTTAATTTTTTAACTAATATTGTAAAAACACTAATTAATAAAAAACTATTAATCATTAAAAATTAAATAAAATATTAACCTTAAATTTATTAGTTAATAATCTGTCATGGTCCAAAATTGCAATTTTATAAAACTAAGAATTGTGATTATTAAAGACATTTAATTAAATAAAAACTATTAATCATTAAAAATAAATAAAATATTATTAACCTTAATGTTGTGTTATTGATGATAGAGTAACTTGGTACACTAGATATATAAGAGATGTTTGCAAAGAAGAGGAGAAACATAGTTATAAAAAATTAATTATTAAATAAAATAAATTATATTGTTCGGTAATTTATAAATTATGATCAATTTGATCCCTAAATTTTTAATAGGTTTAATATCTAAGTATATTAGTTTTACACATTTTATCCATACGTTATTGATGGTTACTAGAAAAATTATGTAGAAATGACCCACAAAATTACCGAGTAAAATAAAGAAATACAAAAATAATTTAAAATAGCGTTGTGTTGTGTGTGTGTATTATACTCAGAAGATTGACAACTGAAATATCAAATTTTCATTGGACTAGCATTGTCAAAATGTTTAAAATGATTTATCATAAAATGTTTAACAATTTCATAAAACAAAAAATAAAACATTAATTATTATTATGTGTAATTACACGTTTTTAAATACTACCTATAATTAATTTGTCCTTATTTATATTGTTTATTTTTATTATGTTCAAATTAAAACATAAAAAAATCAGTTAAAAATTTGGGTTGGAAGGATCGCCCACAATCAAAATCTTTCTTAACTGATTTTTTTTTTTTTTTATGTTTTACTCTAGTACATGGTGCACCAAAACATTGCTCTATCGAGAGCGAGATAGTAGTAGGCCATTAAAAAAATAGAAGTCCTCATCGTCCTACACTTTCTAGTCAACCAATTTAATGTTCTATTTTTTTACTATTTATGTTATAAAGTATTATGCTTTAATTTAATCTTCATTTTATAGATTTTGTCAATTTCTTATCTTCTTTAATATATTGTTTTCTATTTTTTGCTAATATTTTTTAAAATATATTTTTAAATAAGTCATCAATAGTAATAAATAAATTATGTTATAATACTTTTTTATCTCAGAATTTAATTATATTATAATTTTATAATAAACATGCATTATAAATAGACTTATAGTATAAATCATTGAGTCAAAATTGAGCACAAGACAAATCAAGTCTCAAAAATTAACACAGGAAAAAAATTTAATACTGAGGACTTAGCAAATCCTAGAATGAACTAAAACCATGCAGTTGATCAAGGATCAAAATTTGAGCCCACAACTTGTTAAGACTTAACAAAAAATGGGAGAATGAACCAAAAAATGAGCATGAGACAAACTAAGTTCCGATACTTAATACCGGAAAAACTTGACACTAGGGATCTAATCAAGTTAAGAACAAACCAAAATCACAAAATTAAACGGGGATAAAAAATTAAGCCAGTGACAATTAAAAATTACTATTTTTAATCCATTTCATAAGTGCATGTCAACTAAGAGGTAAGATTTATGAACATAAAATATATAATATTTAATAAAATTAAAAAAAAAGAAAAACTCAAGAAATACTAATATAATTTGTTTATTAGGAACCTTCAGTGATATTGGTCCTTTAATTGAGTTTTATTGTTGTATACTTCTATCTTTTTTATTAATTAGTGTTTTCACAATATTAGTTAAAAAATTAAAGAGAAAAATATTTATTATGCAAATTATATCAAAACTTTAAAAAATTAGGAACAGTTTATATTAACCTTAAATATCATATAATTGGAAAGGAAGAGTGCACAACTAAGAACACCATAAAAAAGAGAATTTTACTAACCAATAATTTTAGAATATTGATTAAGAAATTAAAGAAAATATTTATTGTATAAATTATACGAGAATGTAAAAAATTATAAAAAACAGTATATTTTTTTATCTTCTAATAAAAATATTTTTATTTTAAATTTTTTAACCACTATATTTAAGACACTAAGGAATATTTGGTATAAAAAAATTAAAAATGCAATATTTATTTAATTAAAGTCATTGTACTGTATTTATTAGTATTTAACATTATTGCTTACCAACAAAACACAATTGACCTTGAACGAAGCATTCAAACTATAAACTAATCCCAACCATTTAATGGTACACAGTTTCCAACTTGTAGGGATAAACATGTCAATCTGCTGAAGTCATTTAACTTTGAAAATGGAAAATCGGAAAAAAAATTAATGGCTGCATAATTTTCGAGACGATTTCCAAAATCAAGATCTACTTCATAATTTGAATCCAACGGCTAAAAATGTGCTGCGTAACTTACGAAGGAGTTTACCTTTGGTACCTAGCCTCCGTGTCTCTACTTACATGCTAAGTTTATCTTGCGTGTAGAAAATTAAAATATCAGCTGACTTTCTTGGATTTATCAGACCCAAATAATTGCAAAAAATGGCATTACTAAGAACTTACTGAGTTGATTTTTCATCATTAAATGTGTCTCAAATCTGCGAGATTTGGGGGATATGCCACATTAATTGGTAGAGAGCCTAGTTAGATTAGATACATCGAATGGTCGAGTTCACCAAACAGACACATAAGAAAGTAGAAAGGTTGTCATGGGACGGTTATGTCAAAATCAGCAAGGAGGGAACATTACTCGTACACGTCATCTTGGTCATCACTATTTTTTCTGATTAGGCTCAGGACATGTCTTTCTGTTCTTTTTCTAAATGCATTGTTTCTAACAAAATTTATGTCCCTTACAAACATACCCCCATTATTAAATATATAACCCAAGAGTGTATGAATGAAACCTTGCATTAGTGTTGAACCCCCACAATGCCTTGTTTTATCAGGCAATCACATCATTAGCGCATATATAATTTAATTATGTTAAATTGCAAAGAAAACAATGTTGCTCAACTTGATACGTAGATCGCTTTCCTTGTCATCATTATATGCTTGGATATACTTGTATGTACTGCGCTAACTATCCAAAAGGGATGGGTATTAGTCAAACATATATTGTCTTTATACAAAAAAATAGTATAAAAAAATTATACAACAAAAAGAGCGGTAGGAAAAAAAAAGAAAAAATAGTCAAAATGATTCATTGGTAATATTTGCCTTATGATTGAAGGATATATATCTCAACTTTAACCACCTTATTAACACTTGTTATTTCCATCTGTCTTTATATTATATTGTATCACTTATTATATTTACATCTTTATCACTTCTCTTGCTTTCTCTCACTTGATATATTTTAGAGTGAAGGCATGAACTAATCATTTTTGTTAATATTTTCTTAGTCTAAATGAAATTGATATTGTAATATTTCAATGTCACAATCCCATCAATAAGTGTGGTCCTTAGCCTCAAAAACGCCTACTGAGAGAATTATTAATTTGATCCTCATGGGTCGTGGCCTCAGTTACACAAAGATTTTAAATACTTGACATATATAATTTAAGGTTATTGTCAATTTTATTAAATCAGAAGAATTACCACACGTATGGTAATGAAACCAGCCTTGCATAGTTGTATATGCAAGCACCAAGCATTATTCTTCTAGAGAGTAATCAGATTGAAATGGACTTGGAAGCATGGAATATTGGAAAACATCTTAGTTTGAGTTCCCTTATCCGAACAAGGGAACCACAACCACCCTTTGGTCCCTTGTGCTTGGATTTGCTTTTGGGTCAGTGTCTTTGTCTAGTGATATACAGGACAAGGCTAATTAGGTTAGAGAGGATCATGTTAAGGCCATAATACTGTTTTTTGGTTGATGTATATTAATTACTACTATATATTTAGCTAAATGAATTGTTGGCAAGTCTTTGTCTAATTCACTGCGAGAAAAGGTCTAATTGTCTCTTGGATCATTGTCATGGGCTCCATTTGTTCCTTCAACCGTCTTAATGACATGAGCCAAATAGGAAAAACCAAGCTATAAGCACGGTACACGCAAGACTCGACATGTTTAATATTTGTTTTGATCTCAGCATTTACTCAATTTTAAAGACCATGAAGCGAACCATGTTTAGACAACACTACCTATCATTGACAGAAAACAATTTGTGATTTGTTGTCTCATTTGGTGTCATTATAGTCTTGCACATAATCTCATCCATACGTCTAATCTCATTTCATTTCACTTATGCTTTTAAGTAAAACAGCCTTTGAATAAAGGAAGATAGCATTGGAACACTTGTTAAAAGTGACTACGTAAAAGTCAAGGGAGAGGTGAATGAGAATATACACTTTACTATTCAGTTTTTAAAACAATGCAAATGGTACACTAGTAAGTAATCAACACATAAAAATCCCTTCCACGTTGGACCAGAAAGAAGAGCAAGCTGCAGAAAAGGACTTCTCACATAGTACACTAGTGCCATTATTAAACACAAATTAATTGTTAAATACAAATGACGAGTGTTGTTGTTTTTCGGCTGATAATCCAGTAGTGACCAATACTTGATTAGTGTTTAAATAAAACTTGATGTGACAATTTATGCATATAAACAAATATTTATGTTAGTGTCAAGTGTTTGCATCTTTGACAATATACAGTACCATCCATATCTGTATTCGTGAGTCAATACCGTGTGTGTATAAAGTTAATGATAGTGATATGTTTTAACCTTCCACAGTCAAATTAACTTAATTGCTTTAAGCTAATTCAACTGAGAGATCTACTTGTCAAACAGACATTATTGCAGTCCTGATTCATAGTATACTACCCTGAGTAAATAAGACATATTCTTATTATTAAAAAAAGAAAAAACCTAAGTCAGAAAGAACAAAAACATGAGTATCTTTTTCCATGTCTTCCATGCAATTGGAGTTGTCAATGCAATATTCATTTTGTTTCCTAAAAAGTTGGAACAAGATATTCAATGGATTTGGATTCTTACCCAAGGCAGGTCACCACATCTGGGACCAGTTAAGATGATAAACGTGGGAGTTTTGATGAACAAGCCATAATTCTTATCCTTAGTGCTCACTACTAGTACAAAAGAAAAATTGTTGATAGTTCTTATCTAAACCAAAAGTGTCTAATTGGTTTAATTGAAAAAAGTTTCTTATTATAGTTGAATGGATTTTGAATCCAATTTCACAATCATGAAGAAGAGCCTATTTGTTTAGCTGAAGAAAAAAATTATTACCATGATTGCAAGTTTACAATGACTTCATCCAAACCCCATGTTATGGAACCGGAATTTAGAGAATAGAAGTTAATTGCCTCTGTTTATACAAATGAGCAAAGGAATAAAAAGAAGAGGAGAGGAATAAAGTCTAAGTTGACCAGAATAGGATAATTGAAGACCATGGTCAACTAAATTGATTTTTGACTTGAATGGCTATAGCCAGCTATATGTACACAAAAATTGCCGAACATATTGGTAGTAATAATCATTTTGAGACCCCCTTTACCTATCATACCATCATGATGGTAACCAATTTCATTGAAATGGGGCAAACGCACTTTACATAAAACCAAATTCGAATTGACCAAAACGGGAAAAAAAAGAAGATTAATAAAAAGCATTGTAATGAATAAAACATTCCCTTGTGTAGGTGCTAAATTTGCGTAAGATGTACCCTCTCTGCTGTTAATTACATATATAGTCCAAGCCTAAAATACCTCTTCCTTGAAAATTTTACATATAGATCAAATGTGGTCCAATTTGTGTGACAAAGAAAAAGAGTTTGTCGTGTAAACCATCATAGGTGGAAGGTGAGGACAAGTTGAAAACCTAGCGTTGCCCCCACCCATAGTAATGAAGATGTCGTTGTGCATAAGATCAGTCACAATTGCCAAGGAACTAGAAAGCCTAGGGAACCATGTACTTTGTGCAGAGCCCGATCAGGCCAAGGTTTTTGTCTATCACTGCATAGTGCCAAATTGCCAATATCATTCAAATTTTAGTTTAATTGACAACTCCTGGATGATAGAAAAGTGACCACCCCAAGTTGCAAACTCAAGCACTTGACGTTCTCTTCAGGGAATTCCCTGAAATAATAGTTATATCTATAAGTTTATTTTTTTATTTTTTTATAACGAAAACGGCAAAAGAAAAAAGAAAATATAATAATCGAAACACGAAACACGGTTATCAACGGTACTTGCTGCCTTCGTGGGAGAGAGATAGGGATTGTTACAGCAATCCCTAACGCAACGCGATACTAAATTATAGGCCGCACGAAAATACTCGTTCAACCATACATAACCATATATGACATTGATTAGACATGGGTCGAGTTTATGATTATGGTTGATAAGATATTTGAGTTTATTTTTAATTTTTTTATCAAATAAAATTTTATTTAATTGTTAATAAACAAATTTTTATTTAATAATTTTTAGTAGTTTTTTAATATATTACTTAAAATTATATTTTTTACAACATTAATTTTAATTTATGTTTTGTTTTATTTTTATTTTCAATATATATTTAATTTTTTAGTTACTTTTAAAATAAATCATAATTTTATTATTTTATATTATTAATTAATTTAACCACTAATTTTATTGAATATTTATAATTTAATAAATTATTTAAAAAAAATCAGATATAAGTTAACTTTCTTAGTTTAAAATATTTAAATTTAAAATTGTTGAGTAATAATTTAATTCTTTCTCTTTTCAAATTATCAATAACTCCCTCTCTCTCTCTCTCACTCGTGATTTTTTATTACTAAAAAGAATGGTATGCTAATTCTTGACCCAGAAAAATCAAATTAATTCTCTATCGGTCCAATTAAGCATGACTGTCCTATATAGCAACAATCCGTAATCCGCGTTATTCACCAAAAAAAAAAAAAAAAAACACAATCCGTAATCCGTAATCCGTAATCCGTTACTTACAATTATGGAGTAATCACGTGTGCTAACTTGTCAATAGCTAAACCCGCACTGGCATGAATGTACTAGTGTACTACTACATCTAGTCTTTTATTAAACCATTTCTTTTTAAATTTGTACTACAAAATAAACTTCATTGATCTTGTCCCTTTTTATTAGTTGTTAACGAGAGATTTATTATTTTACGGTGGGAATGGTAGTAGAGGCAAACTTAAAAACTTGTATTAATTTGAGCAAATATTTACAGTGGAAATAGATATATTTTCTAATTTTTTTCGATAACCAAACAACTTGAGACTGTCAACTTAATAAAAACAAAGAGAGAAAAAAAAAAAAAAAAACCGATGACCCATATTATAGAGACAGAGCCAACTCAAACTTTCTACCTTGATTCATCCATTCACTTAACATTTAGTGGCTCCAAAGGGCCATGGCCATGCACCTGCTACTTAACATTATTATTATTATTATTATTAAGTACTTAATCCACGCCTAGGGCGAACTTTAACATAGAGCGGGTTAGCCATTTCACACGAGAGCCTCAGCACCTCCGTTAGATCAACCTTGGCTTCATCAGACGGTAGCCATTCAAACTCGTGCAAAAGCCTCGCCACCCAGAAAGTCACAGTGCTCAAACCCAAAGTCTTTCCGGGGCAGCTTCTTCGACCCGACCCGAATGGAGCGAGCCTCAGATCCGACCCCATAACAGAAACCTCGGGCTCCAGGCCCATGAACCTCTCGGGCTTGAAATCAAGTGGGTCCAGCCACACCTCCGGGTCCCTTCCTATGGCCCACATATTAACCATGGCGGTGGTCCCTGCGGGCACGTGATACCCATCAATGGTCGTATCGGTGATGGCCAAGCGGGCCCACGAGAGAAGCGGGCCTGGAGGGTGCAGCCTCAGAACCTCCTTCACCACCGCCAGTAGATACGCCGTCGCCGCCACGTCCTCCTCCGTCAAAGCGCGCGCACCACTTCCAACCACCGCGTCCAGCTCTTCTTGCACCCTCCTTTGCACCTCCGGATGAAGCACCATCCTTGCCAGTATCCACTCAATCAAAACCGCCACCGTGTCGGTCCCCCTAAATATCATTTCCTGTCCCCCCACACACACAAAAATTAAAATTAACCTCACATGTGTTTATTTATATATCATGTACTAGTATAAGGTCAATTTTATTAAAACACATGAACCAATAAATAATTTTTATTATAATGTCAGAAAACTTACCCAGAGGACAGCAATCATGTCGGAGTGAGACAATTTATCGAGACCTTGGAGAGAGAGCAAAACATGAACGAAATCGCGGTTGGTTTGGGTTGTGTCGGCTTGGTGGTCGGCGATGATTGAACCAACGAACCGGTTCACTTGGGGGACGAGTTTTGAGCAGGTAAACCGGATTTTTTGAAGGTCAAAGTCTTTAAGAAAAGGGATATGGTCTCCCCAATTAAGGGTACCCAACAAGTCATAGCCTTGTTCCACTAACCGGGATAACTCGTCCGCTGAAGTGTTTGTCTCGTCAAGGTCATATCTTTGACCAAACACCGACCACATCATGTTGTTGAGCGACGCTCTCTTGAGAACGCTACGGATTTCGAAACCGCCGCGGTGGTTTCGGAACGAGAGGGTCATCTGGGCGGCGATGTCGGCGCGCTGGAGCTCCGAGGCCTTGATTTGTTTGGGGCAGAAGAGGTGCGTGGCGGCGATGCGACGGAGGGTGCGCCAGTAGACGCCGTAGGGGGCAAAGCCGATGGCACGGTTGAACATGAGGCTGTAGGCTGATTCCTTTATGGGACGATCGGCGAAGACGGAGCTGTTGAGAATCTCCTTGGCCACGTCGGGGTGGCACGTGACGATGACACGTGTGTCACCCATGGAGAAGGCCATGAGCCTGGTGGCTTTGCATGCTTTGGCAGCTGCAGCAATACGGTGGTGCGCAAGGGACGTCATAAGGCTCATGCTCCCAGTGAAAGGATAGCCTTTGGGACCGGGAATCATTTCAAGGTTGTTGGAGTTTGGTTTGGTTGATGTCGTGGTTGTTTTTTTCCAGTAATGAAAGGAGTAGTACTTGCCCCAAGCAGGACCACCAGGATGAGACCAGTAGAAGAAGGTCATGGTGAGCCAGAGAGTGGCCATGATGATCAAGAGTGACCATGCAATGTTCTCTTGTGTGCATTTTGAGACCAAGGCCAACACCCACAGGTTATCAATGTGGGTTGTCATGTTAGTGAGAACAAGAACAAGAACAAGCAAGAAAGTGAGTGTGTTAAAGAGAGAAAGAGGAAGCGATAGCAAAGGAGTTTGTGAGTAAGGGAGAGGTTGGTTTGAGGAATATATATAGGGGGGAAAGACTCAAGAGGGTTTGGTATGGGTAGTAAAACATAAACCGTTATTGGTTATGTTTACATGCGAGAAGGCACAGAGAGTAAACTAAACGGATGTATATAACGGAAAAACAAATAATAAGGAATGGATTGATTGATAATAACAACGTAATAATAAGGGACGTGTATTAGTTATTATATGTTATTATTGTAGTCGTATGTTATTGTAGTCGTAGTAGGAGTATAATTTTATTTAGTGGGGTTATAAATGAAATTTAATGGGGCTGTGTTATTTTGGGGCAAATCTATAGAACTGCGCCGCCACATATGCATGACGAAATCTTGGGAAAAGTAAGTTCCTAGATTGAGGTCCGGTGATTAATGCACGCGCCATTGCCGCTTTGGTGTGTCTTTGTACCCTTTCCTTTTTCTTTTACCTGCCTATTTCTCCTTCTCTTTCCCTTCAACACACGAATATATACACAAATTTTACCTGAGTTATTCCTGCTTTTGGTCTCCAATATAACCAAAGAAGACAAATTATTATTTTTTATTTAGGTCTTAAATACAAGTGACTTCTAATTAACTTTTCTCTCATTTATTCATTGAGATTTTATTTCTAAAGACTAATTCTTTTGCTTGATATTAAATTTTAATAAAATATATTTTAAGAAAAAAATTTATTTGTAATTAAGATTGACATAATTTAATAAAATTAACTAATTTTCTTAATAAATATGAAATTAGACATAATTTGTTGAAATATTTTCTCGAACATAATCTATATTTCTATAATCTTAGAAATATTTTTTCCAGAAATATGACATGGAAATATTATTCCATAGTATTTAAAAAAAGGTGTGTAATATATCTTACAATAATTATTATATTACTTCATAATAAATGTGAAAATGATTTTTTCCAACCCCTTAATTCCGAGAATAAATAAATAAATCGTGAAACAAATGTCCCCTAAAACGATACTAAGAGGATAATATATACTTACAATTCTTGATTAAAAAATCAATTGTTAAAAATTATAATAAAATATATTTAATAAGATATAAAATTAACTACAGTGTGATTGGTTGTTGTTTTTAACTAATGATTATTATTGAAATTAATTTTTTTAAACTGCATTATTCTCATGTTAAGGAGCCAAAATTAGTTGTTAAAGATTAATACACATAAATTAAGAAACATTTACTAGATATAAAATTTCATTATATTTTAGATAGTCCGACGGACTTTTCCGAGAAAGGTCAACTCATTCACTCAAACATTCACACAAATAGACTCAATGTTTGGAAGATTGTTGACTGTCTTAACCGACCCTCCCTAGATAGATTAACTCATACATATAACAATGGTCCTGAGCCACATGCTGATGGAGGTTAAAGGTTGTTATTAGGCATAACCTGTCCCTGGATGCCTTCACCACCCCGAGAATGTGTTTTGTACTATTATGTACAATGCCTAAATGGTTGACATGTGGTGATAGAGTTAAACATGCATTGCATCAGAAATGCCTCGTATCATTATGAAACCCATAAGATTGTGCTCACAGAGTGTGGCATTAGAGAACTAATAAAATAAGTTATACTTGTGAATAGTCATAGTAAGTTCTCAAAATGTTGTTATACAAGACAAAGTTAGACTTCTAGAGAACCTAGGAATTAAAACACTGCACTTATTATTTTTTTAACACAAAAAATAACAACTCATAATTAACAGTACTTCCTATAAAAATAATTAGTGTAAGAGACATTTCAAATTGATTCTTATAAAAAAGATCAAACTTCATTTTTAATTTGGATCTTGTAAAAAGGACTAGAGAGTATAGATTAATTTATTTTCATTCAAGTAATATTTTTTACCCATATAATAAATTTTATTCTCTTTTAATCTTTAAACTTGTAAATTTAAATAAAAAATATTTCAATTTTTTTAACTTTATCATAATAAATTTAAATTTCATTTCTTAACAATTAGTAATATTAATAAAAATAAATAATAATGACATCTCACATGATTTTTTAATTAAAATTTCCTTTTCAATAAAATATAAACTACATGATAATTATTTTAATAATAACATATGACATCTTAGTCCTTAAAATTTATCGTCTTCAACTTTTGGATATGATTGTGAATTTTTTTTATTGATATAAAACGTAAAATTTGTTTCATTAATTTCACTTATATAAAATTATATAAACACATTAATGTTCAGATAAAAAAGATATAAACAAAATGAGTTATATGAACAAGTAAATATGAGGCTTACTCTTTTAATTGTTCATCATACTCACTTTTTTGATGATTATCATTAATTTTTATATTTATAATATTAAATTGTAAACAAAATCAGAGAAGTTTTTTCGTATCCCACAAATTTTGGAATTTTGGTACACTTGGCTTTTAAATCAATAGCTATTTAGTTATGCTGACATGTCATTATTTTGATATTTAGTAGTAAATTTATTATATATTTCAATTTAACTATTGTTTAATTAAAATATCTTTTTTTTAAAATGAACTTTCCAAAATAACAGACTCCACGATCATATAAAATAATAGACCTATAAAATTTAACGAAGAAAGGATATAGAATGCAAATCAAATGTGACTTTCCTAGTGATGAAAGCCGGTCAGAATTACCACAGTTAAAAAGTAAACTTAACAAACATCATTAAAGCATGTATAATTTATGATTGTTTAAACGAATTATTATCTAAAACATGTGAGTATTATAATATCATATAAATTTAAAATTTGTTTAAATATATTTTTATTTTTGTAAATTAGTAATTTTTTATTTTTTGTCAATGTAAGCTTATTTTTTTAATTTTAGTTTTTGTAAGTTAATATTTTTTATTTTTGTTCTCTATAAATTTATTTTTATAATTTTAATTTCTGTAAGTTAATATTTTTTAATTTTTGTTCCTATAAAATTCTAATTTTTTTTATAATCTCCGTAATTCTTAAAGACCAAAATTAAATATATATATATATATATAAACTTATAAAGATTAAAAATGAACAAAATATCTTATAATGACTAAAATTAAATAAATACAAACTTATAAAAAAAATATTAATTTACAATAATCAAAAACATATTTAAGTGTTTAAAAGTTTACATGAATATGTTTAATGCTAAAATTGTTAAAATAAATACTTAACTTAATTCACATTAATCTTTAACTGAAAAAATGTTTTTTTATTAGTACGAATTAGTTAAACACTAGTCTTATATCTAAGCAATCCATTACTAAATCATCTATTCTAATAATAAAAATTATTAAACAACTCATAAACATTCTCCTTAAAAACATTAGAAACGGCCTTAGCAGGCAACCGAATTCGTATTCTGTGGCCACAATCAGTAACAGAACATCATAGACTCACAGTCAACATAACGTGTGGTACCGACGTAGTTTGTGTAAATGAAGGGAAGGAATAAAGAATCACGCTAGTTAATTAGATAACAAAGTTTTACACAATTAGCACCGAGCTTCACCGACATGGACAAAAAGGAAATTAAGAAACACCAGAAGTTACAAACCTAAAGTTGCAATCATCTCTCCCTTACGTCATTTGCGGTCTCTCTGCTTTTGTAGCTCACGCTTTCTCTTATAACGCATTTCTTGATCCCGATGTAAGAATGAAATTGAACAAAACGGATGGAGAAATTTTGAATTTAAATAGTTATAGTTTTAAATTAAAAAATAGTGACTAATTATAAAAAATAAAAAATTCTTTACTTATTAAGAAGAAAGATGATATGACAATTTTAGGATAAATATAATTTTTATTCTTAAATACGTAAAAAGTTGATAAATTTGTTAAAAAATAGAAATTCAAATTTTAGTCTTTAAAAATAAAAAAATATAATAAATTTATACATTTATTAAATTCTGTTTATTATAATTAATGAAAAAAGTCTACATGACACAATAGGATAAAAGTGTCACACAAATGACTTCCAATACTGTTCAATAGATTAGACCAAAATATTAGTAAGTTTTTATTAGACTAATTTATCATATCACAATTTTTTTTTCCATTTAAGAGTAAAATATAATTTAATCTTCATCTTTTTTTTATCGTTGTAAGAATAACATTATAATAAATACTTAAAAAATAGGAAAGCAAACATAAGTTACAATAAACATAATATTAATTAATCAGTATAATTTATATGTTGCTCTAAAATTTCTACTGTGCCATCATTAAATAGTGACAAAATCAAGTTAAGTCTAATTTTTTTGTAAGGATTAATTTAATGATTTTGTATTTTTGTTTGAGTCTCATATTTTGGATAAAATAGTGTCACGTTAGAAATTTCAGAGCAACAATCATATTATGTCTATTATTATTTTTATTTTCCTATTTTTTAAGTATTTATTGTAATGTTATGATTTTAACGATAAAAAAAATAGTTTGCACCTCAAGTTTCTTTAGCTTTCACCTCAAGCTTCTTTAGCTTGCACCTCAAGCTTCATTTCACTTGTCATTTCATTCCACTTGCATTTAGCTTAGGTAGCTTAAAAGACAAGATTTAGGACCTTGGCTATATAAAGCCAACAAAAAAGAAATGTAAGGAACTTTTGGTTAAATGAAAAAGAAAGCTGAATTTTCTTGTGATAGTTTGTTTCTTGTTCTTGTGCAAGAACTTTTTGGTTCTTATCAATGGCTTATGAAGGCTATTGTGGCGATTCTTCCTAGACTCATTGGAGAGCTTCTCCATGGCGTGATCCATCTTCATTCTTTGTCTCAATTCATCCTCCATGGCTTAATTCCTTGAAGCTCATTCATGCCACTTTTACTCCAAATTCACTAGTAAGAGCTTGAGTTCTTGAAGATTGAATTTCCTTGCAAGGTAGATTGGGAAAATCAATATCTAATGAGGTTAAACATACATCATGCGGTATCTAAAGCCTAATCCTTATGAAATTCTTCTTCAATTTCAATTTTTAGATCTACTCCAAAGAAGATCCGAAAATCACAAAAAATCTTAGATCTACTTCTAGTTTTCTTAATTTTCTTTAATGTCTTGGTGGATTGAGTCTTGTCTTGTGTTCCTACACCTTTCCTGGTTATTAGTTTCAAGTTTTTAAATTCTTGTTCATCTTATGTTCTTCATGTTCTCCATGTTCTTCCTTGTTCTTGATAATTTTATGGTTTTGATTATTGTCAACTTGTATTAGTAGTTTGTTTGTTGTATAACCTCTTGTTTTGATTCTAATCTCATGTTTAAATCTGAATTGAGTTGTTAGAAATAAATTTTACAAGGGAAAAATGAAGATTAAATTATATTTTACTCTTAAATGAAATAAAATTTGGGATTTGACAAATTAGTTTAATGGAAACTTATTGATATTTTGGTCTAATGAAAACTCACTAACATTTTAGTCCAATCTATTTAGAAGCTATGTTGGCAATATTTTTGTCCATTTGTGTCACATAAACTCTTTTATTAATAGTAACATATAAAAGTTAATAGATAGATTAATTTATCGCACTTTTTTCTCTTTCTGAAATTAAAATTTGAATTTTTATTTTTCAAAAAATAATTTATGAACACTCTACATATGCAAAGATAAAAATGACTATCTACCTACAATTTTATAAGTTAATGTTTCCATCAAGAGAATGTTGAAGGGAGGACGGAATTATATCCTATCAAACCTGAAGTGAGATGTGACCTCTATTTATATATATGAGACATCCCCCAATATCTCTTTACACAGAACCTCATAACATTGACTCTCTGGATGAATTAAACATAATTTGGTCTATCCTTAAGGATGAATTAGACATGTCTTTAGGAACCTATTCCAGACTCGGTCATTAGAGGTGAGTAGAACATGTGTCTATGGACATGTCCCGGTTGGACGGTCCAAATAAGAAACCACCAATTTTAAAATAAGTCAATTTACAAAGATAAGGTAGCAACTCATCAAAATAAAGGCATGTAGAATGTTAAATGGATGAAATTTTTAATTGCAATTTATTTGTTTAGGCGCAGGAGATAGGAGAGGACGTGAGAAACATGCTGTGAAGAATTGAACCCCATTGCTCCTACTAATTCTAGCTTCTTAATGTAGATGGTCGGAGCAAGCAAAAATTGGAATGAAATAAAAACAAAAATAGATGGATACATCACAACTGAAGTGGTGAGTTTTTGATATATCGGATTGAGATTGGGGTGTCTCCCTCTGTGTTGTCGCGTGGGGTTGGGAAAGCGCGTGGGGCAAAAGACATCCTGGGACGACAAGTTAAGGTGGGAGCAGTAAAAAAGTGATGCGACTCAGAGTGTGAAAGGCCACATGGGCCCATCCACTCATGGCTCTCATACATTGCTTTTGGGCACTCAGTACAGACTGTATCGGTATCAGTATCTCAGTATGGCCTCTCCCCCCAAACACACACAACTTTCATTTTCATTCTTCTTCTTCTTCTTCTTCTTCTTCTTCTTCTTCACTGCTACGAAATAAATACCATGACACACATTCACTTCAGTAACCCGGTGGTTAAAAGATCTTCCTAAATCTTAACATCAACTCAATACACATGACAGAACTACAGAAGTACCAAAGCAATGCTTCAATTATTTCTTTTGTCATTTTATGATATTAATTTACTTCAATTTTAATAGTAAAACTAACGGACATTCACTTCAATTTTATGTTTAAGTGTTTCTTTAATTTGGTTTTTGATTAAATAAAATTAGTTTTAAATCGTCAAAATGTAATTGATAAATATAATTTCAATTGTTTTTTTTATTTACATTAAAATATGTTTAAAAGAATATAAAAATGATTTTTATAATTTCAAACAAATGTTAAATAAGTAGGTCATCAATTGTTTTGGCTGACACAAGGAATGATGTCATAATAAAGAACATCGAGCCCCTTAAGATTTAAATGTCATACTATTTTTGAAAATTTTCTCTGTTATTGTATTGCTTCTCTTATTGTTAATAAAAAAATTATGAGTCTTTTGCCTTAAAAAAAAAGTGTAAGCAATCTAAAACTCTATCACGAGTGGTAAGTTAGAAAAAATTAATTATAGACAGTAAAGTCTGTAAATCCTTTATACTTTTTTGGTAAAGATAGATACTTTACACTGATAATAATATAATAAAAAAGACACTTTAACTATAATCCCAAAAATTAAATGTTTGAGTTAATTACATGTAGTTATATAGTATTATAAAACCACTTATATACTTTATTCCAGTTCATTTTACAATTTGATTTTTTTCCAAATAAAGTAAAAAGTAACAATTTATAATAATAATAATAATAATAATAATAATAATAAAAAGTATCGAGAAAATTTAACATTCAAAGCTATTCACCTAACATAATTTTAAATTAATCAAAATGAATACTAAAAAATCTCATTTAGGGTACTACTATTAGTTAAAAGATAATATTAGTAATAGTTTTTGAATAATATATGAAATATTATTATTATTATTATTAAAAAGTAAAAGAAAAAGGAAGATGATGTATCTATGATTGCTCAGTTTGCACATTGTGGAACTCTGTAGCAGAGTACATAGAGGGTAATGTTTACATGTACGAGCCTGCCACGCTTTGCTCCCTAGCTCACTCATGCACTCTGCACTGCACCAACTAGTAATCCCTTTTTCTGACGGCTGACAACTCCTTTCTCCCTCCACGCCATCCAATGTTTCTTTCTTAATTTAATTTCCCCATTTTCTCCTCCATAAATCCTCTCTCACACTCTACTCCCACTCAAGGACAGAACTGTCTTTTCTCGTAAGACCACAACACATGGAGCGTAGGATACGCTGCAACACTTGCAGACTGACGTGTGAAGTGGGGTTTCAAGTTTTATCAGGACCCACACTTTCCTTTGTCTGCATCTGTATCGATGGTCCTCCTTGCTCGCCTTGTCCTTCACCAATCCCTGTCCGTTGATTCATTCCTTTTCCTTTTCTCTACCCATGCAGTGAAAACAATTTCAGTTCCATTTTTACACATTTTTACACATCACTTTTGATATCTGTAATTTTCCATGCTATTATATGCGCGACTCAGGTCAGGTTACTGTCATTCAAAGTTTTTGTTTCTTCTGCGCTAGTTTCCCGTTTTCCACTCATCATCTTCACGAGACTCGAATCATTAAATATTGTCGTTCAATTGGACTTTAATTCATTCATTAATTACTAACTTCGACGAGTGTGTTATTATTGTATAACGTATTTTCAACCATAATACTAATAAAAAAGAGAAAAAGATAAAAAGAAATAACAAGTGTGTGTAAAAAAAACTTGCCGAAAAGCCTCTTACGGATTACAATAACACTGGAGTGTCTTTTGTTTTAATATAACTTTTCACTTAAAAAAGAAAAAGGATTATGACATTACATTTGAAATTTTATTTTTACTTGTAGAAAGAAAAATTGTCAATGTATTAATAATATAAAAAATTTATACTACTTTCAGAACGACCAATGCAAACTGATACGTAGATAAATGAGTTGGGATTGAAAAGGCTTGTTGCTTGCATGTTTTCCATTGGCTTTCAACTCGGCTGATAGAAGAGTAGAGGGAGTTAAGATGGGAGAGGTTTGCATGTTTTGCATTGGCCTGCGACATGGATTCAAATCCATTTATTAGTTGAGGTTTCAGCTGTTCACTTTTTACTGATTTTTGATTTTCTGGGCTTCTATATCGTTATACACAGCTGTTTGCACAACCTTACAAATATCATTAGGTAATCAAGATCTTTAACGTCTCCCGATTTGCTTAAATTATAGAAAAGAAATAACTTTTTTGTGAAATTAATTCGAATGTACTGTAAAGATTTTTTATAATATCATTCAGTCCTTATATATGATAAATCTGTTAATTTTTTATAATAATTATTTTATTAAAAGTCATAAAAAAGTTATTTATGATTAGTTAATTTACATAGTCCATAATAAAAAATGTTACATTGACGGTTCCTGAAAAATATTTTTATTATAAATTGTTTTGAATACAAAATAAAACTAATTTTGGCAGCATTTCAAAATAAAACTAATTGTTACATACTAAACTTTTATTATGATTTGTCTAAATTTTTCTACCTGGAAATATTTAACCTTCCATTTTCTGATAAACTTGCTTAGGTATTTTGACATTTCCATTAAATACTCCATTGCCTCCAACCTCTTGCTCAGTTTGTATTGAAACCCCTTGCGTTGACCTAATTATTGTTAAAAAATGGGTGATATTTCCCTCATTATTCATGCATTCAATCAAAATTATTTGTAAATAGCATTTCCAAAGGAGTATTACCAATTAATTATTGTTTGATTCAACTATACACCTAACGAGTTGAATTTCCCAGTTCACACGAGACTTTTGCCTCTAAAGAACTATGAAAGGTCCGAGCATGTAGCTTGCATTGATCCAGCTAATTAAACTTTCTGAACAAAGAACCTTAAGCATTAATTTGTCGAACCTTTTTAATTACCCAAAATCAAATCAACTTTAACATATGGCTCTTTCTTAATCCAAAAAAAGCAAGTGTGACGTCCACTTCAAGACCATTGAGCATTATAATTAATTAATTAATTAATTAATTAATTAACGTGTAGACTACACAATTTTAGGCTAATCAAATTATACCCTGACATTGTCGTTACCGCCAACAAGACAGACACCTAGCTTCTAGGAAACCTTCTTTAAGGGATTATCATTTGTGGAAAAATATACTTAATTTGATTAGATCCAGGTAATTGAATATCATTTTCTCTTTATTGGAACCGTACTTGACAATGCCAACTCTATAGTTTAAGGTATTTGTTAGATTACATGTTTAATTAACCTAGTTTAAGGTATTTTTCCCGGATCTTTCTTTGATGCCAGTAGGTGGTTGCTGGGAAACTAGTATCTTTGAGAGCAAAATAGTAAATGGTTTAGAAATCTTTTATTTATTTATTTGTTTATAAAACTTAAAATGCATTACTAGGAAATCACCTGAATGTTCCTAACATTTACAAACTTTAAGTTTTGGAATTATATGTTTGTATATTAGTGGAATAAATCCGCCTTGAATCATAGAAATCTACGAAGAAACTGTATTTTATATTTTTGTGTATATATTAATTTTATGGGACACCAGTATATGCGTTGAGGTTAATTTGTATACTGTCTCAATCAATCTCGTTTAGCATTAGTTTCGATGATTTTCATCTAACATGCTTTAGGACTTGACGAAAATGCATGGCATTTAAGGTTTGAGTTATTAAATTAAAAGAAATAGCACGAGAATATACAAATTAGCGTTAGATGTCAAACTGTTGTTGCCGAAATTTAGTGAACCAGTATATATAAAGACATAACCAATTATTAAGAATGTCTAACTTTACTTAAATATATGATATATGAGTTATTATAAATTTGATTTAAAAAAACATAACTAACATCTTTGTAAGTTGTGACTTAACGGCGTGTATATGTAGTTTAAGAAATGGAGAGAATATTCTTTTAAAAAAATGAGAAAAGAAATATATAGAAAAAATATAGGAAGTTAGGAACTGCGTTCAAACTATAAAGTGTTAGAATTAGAATAAACTTTAATCAATAATTTGTATTCTTTATTTGAAAGTTAAAAATTCATAGGTTTATAATTTTAGAATAAATTACAAAAGTCTAAGGATCTATAATATGTTTGATTATTAAAGATTAGATAAAATATCTAAATCTATAGTTGATTTCTGATCAAAGTGTTCTTTAATAATTGTTGAATCACAAACAATCGATGACCTTATGGTTTTTCCTCAATTGAAGTCTCTTTATTCCTAAATGAAATTTTTATAACTCTTTAGATAGTGAGAAGATAAACTATGTAAGACGATTTGGTATATTAGGAACTATAATCTTCTTATAGTGTGTTAGTCTAATAGAATTCCTATTATCCTCTAATGGATCAACACTAACATATGTTCATTTAAGTCTATGTCATCTTATTTAGTTGTCTAACATACTCACTTAATTTGACCACATAAAATAAATCTACTAATGATAAATAGTTAATATAATTTACTTATAATATTACTCCACATTAATTATTGGAATAAAAAATTTCAACAATCTCTCACTTGACTACATATTGTAACAATTATATCAAAAATCCTTAGGTACACATCTAGACGCTATTTATCTTTAGACTTCCACATTAACAACTTGATCGATCTAATGTATCAATAATGGAATCAGTGTAATTTTTGTCACTACAACAAATGTGACTAGATCCCAATGACCACCACATCAATACACTCAATGACATAGGTCAATATGGATAAGCAACATGAAAATTACATGTAATGTGATCTTAACCATGCCTATTTTCAATTGGTTAAACTTAAGTCTTTAGTGAGATCAATCTTAAGTCCTTAAGTACAATTTAAATATTGCACTTAAATAAACAAGTTTCATAATAAACTTATAAACGATAATATTTATTTATGCAGAAAATCAAATACATGAAATTTGAATCCAAACATAGAACATAAGATTCCTACAAAATCAAGGCAACAACTAAAACAACACCATACGAGCAACATATATGCTTACGTTTTAAGCGTCAATCATTAATTAGTGGGTCAGCTAGTATAATGTCTTTTCCTATATGTTCTACAAATATCTTTTTTTTTTCAAAAATATTTCTTTAACAATTATATACTTTATGTCAATAACCTCTGACCTGGTTAAACTTAGGCATGGCAACGGGACCCGAACCCGTGGGTACCCGTCCGAATCCGTCCCGATTTTAATGGGGAAAAACCGAATTTTTCGGGTTCAGGTTCGGGTTTTCTCCGGTAGCCAAAAGCGGGGGCGGGGGCGGGGGCGGGGGCGGGTATGGGGTTACTGATACCCGCCCCGCCCCCGCCCCGTAATAAATAATATTAAAAAAATAAAAAAAATATTATTTTCTATTTTTTTAATTGAATTGATTGATTTTGTTTTGTAATTTTAAAATTATAATCCCATATTTTAAATGTAAGTTTGTTATTATTTTTTTGTTACATAATTAACTTTTTAATCCTATTTTTCAAATAAAAAAATTATATTATTTTTTTTATTTTTTAAATTTTAGTGAAATAGCGGGGAGGGGACGGGGCGGGGCGGGGAAAACCCGACCCCCAGCGGGGACGGGGATGGGGATGGGTTTTAAAACCCGACGGGGAATGGGGGCGGGGGCGGGGAGCGGGGACGGGGGCGGGGACGGGGACGGGGAATGTAATACCCGCCCCCGTCCCGCCCCGTTGCCATGCCTAGTTAAACTCCTGTTATTGTTGAAGTATAACACTATTGAGTTATTGTCACAATAAATACTTAATGATCTCTTAATGTTTGTAACAATAGACAAACCAATGACAAAATTTGGCAGTAATATCATATGGTTCAATGCCTCAAAATAAGATATTAACTTCACCATCATGGTTAAAGATGTATCTTAATGTGGAGTCTCTTCTAGTTAGGCATCCCACAAAATCGAAGTTAGAATATCTTATGATCTCTTAACTTCTAGACTTCTGATGTGTAAGCATGTAGTTTCTTGTTATCTTTAAATAATGCATTACGCAGATTACTAATTTATAGTATCGCATATCATGATTACTCATATATCTCCCTAGGACTCTCACAAAATTTATACTATGATGAAAACAAACGCAAGCAAACATAAGACTCTCCATAACTAAAGCATAAGGAATTATTTGCATCTATTCTTTTTCAAGATTACTAATGGAGCACTATTTGAGACTAACTTGTTTGTTTTACCAACATGTGTATCTTGCGGTTTATTATCTTTCCTTTTGAATATATCCAAAACTATATTATGATTAGAAAATTGTCATCAACATATATAATACCAAAACGACAATTTTAATCCCACTGAAATTTTGGTATATGCAATCATCAACCCAAAATTGCCTCAAAATCATAAGAGGTAATAACTTGATGAAATTTGTAATACCATTGACAGGAAGTCTATTTAAAGTCATAGATGGATTTTTTTAGTTTGCACACCATAAACTTTGAATCACCTTAAAAAAAATGTCTAGTTGCATCATATTGTTTCATCAATGTTGTCATTTAGAAATATAGTCTTTACATTCATCTAATGCAACTCTAAATCAAAATGAATCATCAATGTCATTATATTCTTAAGAGAGTTTTTCTATGAAACCGATGAAAAGCCTCTTTATAATCATTGCCTTCCTTTTATGTAAAGTGTTTGACAACAAGACGGGTTTTATATATCTCCACATTATCGTTTGAATCCCTTTAAATTATAGATATTTATTTACAACTTATGCACCTTCAGGTAATTTGACGATATTTCAAAAGTCATTGTCAACTGTAACACCCCGTAGGCCTCCGGTGCGTTAACATTAATAATATCAGTTTAGCGCGTATTTATCATAAAATAGAACTCAGCGGAAGCATAGAATCGTTTTTCTTGATTCATTATGTATGGAATAACACAACTGTAAAGTACAATATAAGCTCATGCTGACCCAGTTTCTCAAATTATCTATCAAAGGCCATACAACTTA
>PYAF01004387.1:1904898-1925920 GCA_007407185.1 Glycine tomentella | reverse complement strand
TCTTACTACATGTTTAACTCGTATTGTGCATAAGGACTAAAAAGAGTGTTTTGTGGATTTCAAGTATTAAAAGAATAACTTTAAATTTGAAAGACTAAAAAAAACTCAATTTTAAAGAAATAAAAAAAAATTAAGTTTATTTTTTTCATAACATTTTTTAGCATTATTAGCAAATAGATTCGAATCCCTATTATTGAGTGTGAAATTTCAGAAGATGAAATAATAAGTATAAATGAAGTTTAAAAAGTAGATTGTATGAATGTTTAAAGAATCATTTTATCAATTAAAAATCTAGAATCAATAATATGATGACTACCGTATTGGTTGTTAATATTAGAACTTATAAGTTACAACAATATGATGACGGTAAACTGGTGACTTAAACTCTCTACTTTTGAACATAAAAATATAGAGGTGTTGTATGACATGCACATTTTTAGTGATATAATGATTCTTGGATTGATCTCTCGGCCATATGTTCGTGTAACTTAAATATTTCTCCACTTGTTATTTTAGACTTCTTTGACGTCGATCATGAGTATATATAATATTAAATTTAAATAAAATTAATTTTAATCAATTTTATAAAAATGAAACCACTAGATTTAATTTATTTAATCTCATGTACTCAGAGATTGTATTATGTATAAAATTATTTTATGGTTCCTTCTTTTTTCTTCTTCTCTAAGTTCTCTTTAATATTTTTTACTAACAATGTTTTATCTAAAAGTCAAAATTCTCTTCATTTTTTACTTTCTTTTATTTGATAATTATATTTAGTTTCTTATGTACTCTTTCAACTTCTTTATATTCTTTTGACTTTTGCAAGGTCACAAGTTTTTTCATTGTTGTTATTCTTCCTACTTTGTGCCATGACTTTCTTTTATTATGCTTCTAAAAAATTTGATCCTGCATTTTTTATCTTACACTTTATTTTTTAATTGGGTCTTATAAATAAAAATATAAGGAGTAATAAATACTTAAAATAATTTTGTACCTTTTATAAAATGATTAAATTATAGAAAAAGTTAACTTTGAAAAAAAAATTGGTTTCTTTTAATAATATTTTATTAGATTTATAGTTTCTATATATTTAGTTAACTTTTTTAAGTATTTATCATGTCTTATTCATTAATCAAGTATTTTCTAACAATTTTTCATGTGTTAGTCAAGTATTTATTTTTGAAATATTTGCATAACATGCTTTGACTAAAATGAATTTTCTTTTCACTTAAATGAAAATTTTATATTTTCTTCTCCTTTTGCTATTAGTCTTTGGATGCATATGTGTTAGTTGCACTTATTTATTAGTATCTCTTATGTTCAACACAAATTATATACTTCTTTTTGCTCATAAAAAAATATTAGTTATATATTAATTTTTTTTATAAATGTCATGATGCCAAATTTTAAATAGTTTTTCATGATTTATTTATATTGGCTCCCCTTATCTAATATTCACGGCTCTGTCCTAACAATCCTACATGTACTATTATATAAACTAACATGTTGGTCAAAGTTAAATTGGATTTGGATTTCTTAGGATTTTGAGTTCTAATATTGTGAATTAAAAAAATATGATTGTAAGAAAAAAATCATTAAAGATAATTAATAAAATTTTTAATAATGATTAATTATCAAGAAAATTAATAATTATTTCATATTAATACTAAAATTACTAAAATATAAAAACACATTAAATCGAACAACGGTTAATACAAGTAATAATGTTTTGTGTTTTTTAACTAAGATGTCAAGAGTTTAATTATTAACATTGGATATTGAATAAATCATGTTGAGAGTTAAATACCTAATGTGTGTGTTTATAATCTCCAACAAAGATTAATTATTATTTTTCAAAAAAATATTTCATATTAATATAAGAAAAACAATTATACACACACCAAATGGAGGAAGAGAGCCATAGCCATGAACTTGATGAGCTGGCTTGAGGCTTGAGCGTGTATCATTCGGCTAAGACAATTGACAATAACTATGAGTACGATAGGGTTAGGTTGAGTCACTGTCATCTACAGTCATAACACAACGTGCCCATCTTTCATTCTTTACTTGGAATATTTCCTTTTGACAAAAATTAAAATTCCCATTCATTTCATTATCAATATTCAAAGTTCCCAATTCATTTTTTTTTAATAATAAAAATAAAACATTTGGCGTCCAATCAAATCAGTTACCAGGAGACACGAATCTGTCACTCTGTCACGCAAAAGCCAATGGTGTGGCGACACATGCCCTCGACAAAAACATAGTATCACCGTTACGTCGTCTTTTTCTTTGGAGTTTTGGGTTTTCTCTCTGGCTACGTGGCACCACCTCCGGGAGCGTACATTGAAAGCAAAATTCAAGATTTTTTGGACACGTGGCGCTACCTCGTCCAGTACCGTACCTTGTTGAGACTCTGGTTCCTGGGGACAACGTTCTTGCCGTACACGTGTATTGATCTCTTTCTTGGTTGCCCTGCGTTTTGGACACGTAATTGTTGCCTTCCGTATAATGGCCAAATTTATCTTATTAAACAAAAAAAAAGTGTGCATTTTGGTTTAAAAACACAATTTTGCTTGAACCCATTAACATTATTATGATATTAAAGTTATTTTCCTCGGTATTTAACTTAATTAAATATCAAGACTCAAGATACCTAACATTATTATGCACGGGATGTACCGATTTATTGCACTTTATTCCATTTTAAATTAAAAAATTATTTTTATAATAAATAAACATATAAATATTTTACAAATGAAGAAAATGATAAATTTATAAGATGAATAAGAAATTATGTTTGTTGTATGTAATATAAAGATATGATAATTATAATTAAAACGCATGAATGAAAATTTTAACATTTATTTGTGTGTACCTTTTGTTGTTGATTATATCTGTTAGCATTCATTTTGCATGTGTAATAAAAAAATATTATTTAATAACAATAGATATATATATATATATAGTGAAATATAATTGTAGGTAACTGATGATTAATTTGTAATATAGTACTCCTTAACAATTTTGTTAATATCTTACAAAATTCCAGCTTAGAAATAGAATATTGTCTATAAATGTAATTGATGGATCACATTAATTTCAAAAGATTGAAAGCAAGATTACTACATGATAGAGAACATAATATATATTCCAACCAATATATAGTAATTGGTTACTATGAAATATAAAAGTGTGATCTTTGTACAATATGTTAATATACGATGTCTCACGTCTTTCTTACGACTTATTATCTATATATTTACTTGCTAGTACCAATGTGATAGATCAAGTTTGAAATTGAAATACCACCTGAAGTACTCAAATGATGATTACAAATATCCATGATAATATACATCATGAAAAAAATCAATAGTAGATGCATAATGAAGATTTATGTGTTAATTTGTGAGGATTAGCATATAAATATATCAATATGTGATTTTCTTCATTAATAAGATCATTCTTAAATACACATGTTTACAATAAGATCTAGTAAGCATAAGACAATAGAAATACATCATCACATTACTATGATGATGTTGGGTTCCAAACTTATGGAGAAGTCAAGGAAACTCTCCACCATGACTTGTTGCTTTTCTCAGTAGTTATTATTGATTAACTATGCTCATCTTGCACATTTGTTGTTGGAAGGAAAGAGCTTACACCAAGAAGAGGAAAAATTGAATATGAAAACCCTTTAATTTGTTCAATAATTGTTCCAACTCCCTTAAACTCCCCAAATCTTAAAATTGTACCGTCCACAGGACTAACTTGTAGAAAATAAATATGGCCAAATATGTTATGTATCAGTTGAAAATTATATAAAGACATTTGAGATTTTCAAATAGCTGTTACCAGGTACCAGACACTGGGGATCAACATCAATAGGCCCGAAACCTTCTTTCAAAGTGAGAACAAAAAAAAATCCCTTAAAGAGACATATTTGGCAGAGGTGAAACATCTTCTTCTAAATCTGATATGTCAATAAGATTATAAGAATTAGGAACATATTTACACAAATTATAGATCATAGTTTATCATGACCAAATTTTGTCACTTTCATGAGATGGTGGTTATATGAGCAAACATAATAAAATGATGAAAATTTTAATGTAACAAAAAAATCTATCATGCTTGAATGGAAATGCTCGAGCCCACACTTTATAGATATAGGGCCTTAGCCAAACGGGTGTTTCCTGAAATTTTTATTAATAGATAAAATCATATAAATAATCTATAACATGCATAATCATTTTCAAATTATAGAGTTAGACCATACTGCTTGTTATCTGAAGCTTTAATAACTTTTATATAAATAACCAAGGTCTCCCCATTGATATGCCTGCAAGCTATCAATTTTAGTTATCAACAGGAACAACAGAGAGAAAATGATAAGGAAGATATTTGAACACGCATAACACTTAAAAAGGTAGTTAAGACAACATATCATCTAGACTGAAAAAATATTTAAAAACTGTAAGATCTAGCATAGTTTATTAATCGCAAAATGGATGTGTAGCAAAAATAAGAGAAATAAAGAAGTGAAGTTCGATGATAATTTTTTCTTCTTGTGATAATATACCTATGTTGAAATCAAACCATAAGCAATTGATTCATTTAAGGTACCATCTTTTGTCACACATATGCAGACCTGCCAATAATAAACTCATTCAATTGAGGTGAAAATCAACAACATTGAGAAATATGAAGGGCCAAAAGGAGAAAATTGTAAAAATCATAACATAAAATGAAAGGAGACCATTACACTTTACATGGTTGTCAAGTAAATTAATAAGAGAAAAAAAGAAGTGAAGTTCAATAATAATTTTTTATTCTTGTGATAATACACCTCTTTTGAAATTAGACCTTAAACAACTGGTCCACTTAAGTCTCCATCTCTTGTTATGCCTGTGCAAATTTGTCAATAATTAGACTCAGTCAATTGAGATGAGAATTAACAATATTGGGAAATATGAAGGACCCAACGTAGGAGATTGTGGAAATCATAACATAAAATAAAAGGAAATCACTGCACTTAGCAAGTTTTTCGACAATTGTCAAGTAAATAAGAGAGTAATTACTATATCACCAATGATTTAGAGTCTTTTCGGAAGTAAAAATTAAAATAATATTTAGATTTTGTATTTTTGTAAGTGACTAGTACGATACCCTGCGTACATAGGTAATACCACTGCCTACGCGTTAAAGAGATAACGTGCGAGAGGCATAAAAGAAATGATATAATGAGTATTTTAAGATTTAAAAGGAAATATTAATTTACTTATCAAAAAGGAGGTGCAATTAGCAAGTTTTAATTTGGAAATATTGGAGTGAATTTATTAAAAAGGAAGTGCAATTAGCATAGAAATCATTGTTGATTTGAATTTTAAGGAAATTGTCATAAAAACCAATAAACTTACCATACATGATAGTTTGTGTTAAGATGACACTATGTAAAATCTATACAATGCATGTACTATTTATTCTTTTTTAATTTTTGAGACTTAATTGTTGTTTAATCACATCATTTCTTCAATATAGTATATAGCAAAATTCAGTTATACCAATTTATTTTGCATAAGGCTCTTTTGTGGAGGAGGGTGCTTTCTGTAGTTAATGGGTGTGTACACTAATATGCTAGCCAAAACCTATGCCCATACACTATGCACACTTTAGAAAATTACAATTACTTACCAGGAATTGTTCTTTATCTTCTCCAATTCTAGGATTGTGTTTGTTCATTGATTTTTTTTTTGTTTTTGTAGAGAATCACATTAATTTGAGCCCTTATCTATCCTACGTCAGTAGGGCGTTAGCTTGGTTTGCAGCTTGTGCAGCTGTAGTAGGTTCTTATCCCTTTGATCTTCTCCGAACTATATTAGCTTCTTAGGGTGAACCAAAGGTATAAGAATTATCAATTTTAAGGTCCCAAAACAGTTTCAAATTAAATTTTATTTCATATAAGTATAAAAAATGTGATGGTCCTTTTAGTGGTATCGGCAGATATGAGGCCTCCATTATTAATTTTATTGATTTCATAAACTGCTCGTGTTTATGCTGTTCTGTTTTGCTTTGTGTGGAAATACTGATATTGTTTTGGTCCTTTTTGAAGCTATTTTTTGTAACTACTCTTCACAAATATTGTAACATCATTTAGGTATACCCAAACATGAGGTCAGCATTCATGGATATCATCCATACTCGTGGATTCCAAGGCTTGTATTCTAGATTATCGCTAACTCTAGTGGAGATTATACCTTATGCAGGCCTACAATTTGGCACATATGATACATTTAAGCGTTAGGGCAAGGTAAAATTTCAGTCCTTCTATTTAACATCTCATTTTTTTTTAGATTACATGATCATGCTCTGCATGCATTGTATGTTATGTTTTATTTATTGTGCAACTCTAGTGTGGTGAGATAAGATTGTAGATTCTCTTGGACTTTGCATGATTCATCTTATCTTGCATTGTAGTATTATGCCTTCATTTTATAGTCTTGGTAGAATGACTCAATTCATCAAGAAATTATTCCTATTCACTTATAGTGTAATGACTGTTGATTCAGTTATGAGGATTGCTCAATATATGCCTCACTTTTTCAGTTTAATTTTTAATATCCATTTTGTTTTTAGATTATTGTTTTACCCGTCAGCGAGGACTCTGCACACAGATTACTATTGCCTTTATATTTCAACCACTAAGCTGGATGAATTATTTGCACTAATAAAGCTGTTGCACCACTATATTCAATTTTGAATATGAGAAATTAATGTTGTCCACGCCTCATACCTATTGTTAGGTTGGCATTTTGAATTTTGATTGTAGTTTAGATTAAAGTTCTGCTGAGAAAAAGGAAACTTGGAATTATTTCACTATAGATTTATTTCCACTTGTAAGTTGTAATCTTACATTAAAGATGGAGTTGGATTCCTTCACACAGCTAATGAAGTTTTTTTTTAGTGTATTTGACACTGCAGTTTTTGGACTTGTAAATATGTATTGTGTGTGAAATTGTAGGCTTGGAATCATAGATACTCCAACACTGCTGCGGAAGATAACCTTTCTAGCTTTCAGCTTTTCCTTTGTGGATTGGCAGCTGGAACATGTGCCAAGCTTGTCTGTCATCCACTTGATGTTGTCAAAAAAAGATTTCAGGTAAACCTCTGCACATATTAGCGCAGGGATTATTTAATCAAAGTTCAATTTGAGAATTGAGAATTCTAGAGACCCTTACCCCTCAACCCTAAAAAATGCAAACTTAATGATTATGTTAGGCTGGATATATGGTGTTTTTGGTGTCATTTGAAATTGAAACAATTAGAAGATATTAAACAACAAAGTGGGTGTTATGTTATTCTATCATTGTCAATGTAATCATGATACATGGATCTTCATTTTATGTTTGCTACAGATTGAAGGGCTTCAAAGGCATCCAAGATATGGAGCTCGAGTTGAACATCGTGCATACAGGAATATGCCTGATGCTATGCGACGAATATTTCGATTAGAGGGTTGGGTTGGTCTGTACAAGGGGATAATTCCATCAACTATCAAAGTTGCACCTACTGGTGCTGTGACATTTGTTGCTTATGCATTGACATCAGATTGGTTAGAGTCCACTTTCAATTGACTTTTTTCCCATTTTTTCTTCATGATTAGTGATCATATTCTTTTTTGAAATACAAGTTGATTCCCTCGTAGTATAGGTAGAAAGTGAGAGGGATATGCTAATTTTTTGTAATGATAGTGGTAGTTGATAACATTGAACTTCCTTTAAGATGGAAGATTTGTCCTTGATGCTTACATCTGATTTGGAATTCTAAATGTAAATTTCCAAAATGGTGCAAAAGCCTATCTAGGAACAAGTTATTTTTGAATTCAACCTTATATTTGGTCTTTGTAGTAAAATTTGGACATAATTAATGGCCATCTTTTTGAGCTTTTGAGGTTCTGAGTCTGTGCCGTACAGATTCTTCAGCATCCTATTATTGGACAAAATAGCCTATCCTCAAATTTGTCATTTTTGTAGCCATCCCAAATGTTCTTAGCTCGTCATTTTGCAAGCCTCAAGATTCTAATTTATTAATGTTGCATGTGAAAGCTCATTCTTTTCTATTCATTTAAAACAGAAAGGGCCCCTCCTGGTTAGGTCATTGACCCACAGGTTTGAAGCCCCATATTCACATCGAGGCAATCTCCATTGTTTTTTTGTTTCATTGGTGGTGACTTGGCAAGTGATCGAACAGTGGGGTTTTTATTTCACTCTACATCTAATTTTTGTTCCCACCAAATTTAGGAGGATATTGTATGAAAAAAATGTAATTTGTTGAGTTTCATGGCATACTAAGAACAAAACGTGAAAGCATTTGACTGATATCACTATATAGCATTCTTTGAAGTGTAGAATTTTGTTAGGAGAGGCAAACAAACCAGCGTGTGACACCTAATAGTTTCATTACGAGAAAAGGTGGATGGCAAAACAACGTCGAATGCCAGTATTGTAATGCTAGAACATCATAACAATTAAGCATCTAACTAAAATTTCACCTAACTATTATGTAGTAATAGTAGTTAATTGTGTAAAGTTGCCTCCTCGCTTATCTCAGGCTTTGAATTCTATCAGTCGACTAAAAAAATGACGAGCCCAATAACTAACGACTTTAATTTAAGATAGTAGAAGTGGCTGAAATATTGTGTTTCCTAAGAAATTAATTCAGTTAGGAGTTGGGAGGATAGAGATAGACGACCCTTTATATTCTGCCGCTTTCAGATTGGCATCGTGTCACTTTCGGATTCTTCCAGGTTCTTGTTCTTGTCCGTAATCTCTGAGCATTATGAAACTATTATGTATTATTTGATTTAGAGGATGGAAGAGATTTGAACAAAAAAAAAACAAGAGGGATTTTACGGATTAAAAAACACTTTTTTTAATTACAAGGACGGAGGAGGAGAAATAAACAAGATTATTATTTCCAAATACTTTTTGCAAAAGTTATTATAATTTAATTAAAAATAGTATTTGAATTTGTGTTTCATTCATCACATTAGTTTAAACATTAACTTGTGTATATCTTGTTGTCGTTGAACTAGTATAATCCCAATGCACCATATTCTATCCCTAGACTCTTTTATGACTTTATAGGTTTACATTTAATTTGTTGATTGAAATCAAGGTTTGGGTTTGTGCTCATCATCTTTTATGGAAATTGGTTCTTTAAAGTTAAAGGTTGGCATGCAAAAAAAGTTTTAAAATATCTCAATATCCCCACTCTTGAGTAATTGAGGTCATTTAGTTAACAATAACTACTATGAATAATAAATTGTAGGTAATTTTTTTAAAATTATTTTGTTAAAATAACTAGATATTTTAATAAAATAAATATTTTTTTTGTCTAAACTGTTTGTATTTACAAAAATAATTTTCTGCTTGTTTTAAAAAATAAATCTTATTTGCTTCTTAAAAAAACACTTATAAAAAAACACTTGTTTTAAAAAAAAATTAAGTTTAAATACACTCATCCAATATATCACTTGAATGTGTGGGAACAAAAAATACACACATATTTTCCACATAAATAGTATAATATTATAAAATCAAACTAATAATAATGCATGCTCTTTAATAACGTTATGTATCTTAATTATAACTCAATCACTCCGTCATAAATATCTTTTCTTTTATAAAAGGCTTAAATAACCTCACTGTCCTTATAAAATAGAATTTTTTTTTAATTTTTATTTTGGCATATTGAATTTTTTTTGATTATACTATTTGTTGTCAAGTAAAATTGTAAAATTTTTAACTAATAATATAACAACAACAATGATAATTCATTGACTTGACACTGATAAAGTTTGAAAAAACAGTCATGTGTTATTTTTTTTTTGACACACTATAATCATTCACGTGTTCCTTGATTAGAATCTCTAAGGATCTGAATTGTTTAGAATTGATTGAGTAGACTGAAAAAAAATATAAAGAGAATAAAATATTTTAGTGTATATATTTTTATAATTACATTCATAAATTATTATTTAATTCCTATAACTATTTTCATAAATTATCCATCAACTATTATTATCTTTCCTTTTATTTATTTATTTTTTTAAAAAAAGCAATTAGGCTTGAATGCCTGTTTTCCGCTAATGACCTATATTATAATACAAAAAGTAATTTATCCTTTTACCCTCGAGAAATTAATTCTGTTTGAGTAATTGTAGAAGACAATTAAATTAAAAAGGGTAAAATGGTAAATGTGTTTTTGTATTAAACTTAAGCATTGGGCGTGGTGCCGAGTTGAGTCCCATAGCAAGGACGAGAAGCCTACACCAGAAAGAAAGAGGAAGGAAACCACTGTCACTCGAAGCCGCTCCTAAGCCCTAACAAAATTCCATAGTCTAAGTCGTAGTTAGAATGCAAATTCTTCTTATTTAACTCCACCAATCGCTCCAAGTATCTGTTGTTGAACACCACTCTCTCTCAATTGCAGCAAGAGGGAGAGACGTCATAGTCAGAGCCTTTAGAATTTAGATTAGCGTTACTTTGTTAAACCCTAGAGATAGAATCATTGCATAAACGTTTTCGACTCTGAATTTTTCTTCTCTCCGAATATTGGAGCTAGCCACTTATGGTTTTAGCTTTTTCTGATTTCCCTCTCACTTCTACACCGCCAACAACATGAGTCCTGTTCAGAATTTCGAGCTGCATTCTCGTCATCTCGTGGAGGCAGACCTCCGTATGCTTTCTCTCCCTCTCTCTCTGCTGCGATTGTTGTTTAGCATTTTACTGTTTGTGTGTGTGTCTGTGTTTTTTTTTTTTTTTTACTGTTTGATTGTGAATTGAAATGGAAAAAAGTTGCGTGATGATTGAAACACTAAAAATGGATGCTATACTCGTTGCTTTCGGCTTTGCTTTTATTTTTCTCCTTATTTCCATGTTCTCTTGCAGCTGGAAAATGGATCCAACTATGCCTGTGTTGTGTTGTGTTGGCATTTAAGTGCCTTCAGTTTTTGTTGTTTTGACATTTGATGTTTATTTTCATGTTCTCTTGCCGTGGGAAAATGAATTCAACTATGCCTCGGTTGTATTGACATTTAAGTGCTTCCAGTTTTTGTTGTTTTGACATTTAGTGCTTATTTTCATGTTCTTTTGTCCTAGGAAAATGGATTCAACTATGCCTGTGATGTATTGGCATTTAAGTGCTTTCAGTAATCACTATCCCAATGCCCCACTTTGTAAATTTTCGGCTTTTTTTCTCACCCTTACACACACTCAAAACCAAAGCCGTTCCTTTCTCCACTCTCGTTGATATCCTCTGTTCCCATCTCCACCAAAGCAATGGCAGTGTTGAGAATTCATTGTCTAAGGTTAAACCTAAACTCGACTCTCAATCTATCATCCAGGTCCTCAACACCTGCCGTGACCGTCCCAATCAACCTCAATTGGGTGTCAGGTTTTTCGTCTGGGCAGGATTTCAATCTGGCTACAGGCACAGTGCTTACATGTACACCAAAGCTTCCAACTTGCTTCGGATTCATCACAATCCTCAGATTATTCGTGATGTTGTTGAGTCTTATGAGGCTGAAGGGTCTTTAGTCACTGTCAACATGTTTAGGGAGGTGCTCAAGCTCTGTAAAGAAGCTCGGCTTGCTGATATGGCTCTGTGGGTGTTGAGGAAGATGGAGGACACTTTCAACCTCCATGCTGACACTGTCATGTATAATCTGGTTATAAGGTTGTGTTGCATGAAGGGTGACATTGAAACGGCTCTGAAGTTGATCAGTGAGATGAGTTCCAATGGCCTTTGTCCTGATCTTATTACGTATATGGCAATAGTTGAGGGATTCTCTAACGCGGGTCGATCTGAGGAGGCATATTCTATGCTTAAGGTTATGAGACTACATGGATGTTCGCCCAATTTGGTGATTTTATCGGCCATTTTAGATGGCTTCTGTAGGTCTGGGTCTATGGAAAGAGCATTGGAGTTGTTGGATGAAATGGAGAAAGGTGGAGTTTGTACTCCAAATGTTGTTACTTATACATCTGTCATTCAAAGTTTCTGTAAGAGAGGCCAGTGGACGGAAGCATTGGATATTTTGGATAGGATGAAAGCTTTTGGGTGCCACGCAAATCATGTTACTGTTTTTACTTTGGTTGAAAGCCTTTGTGCCAACGGTCATGTGGAACAAGCTTATGGGTTATTTGATAAATTTGTGGTGGAACATGGTGTTTCCTATGGTAATTTCTACAGTTCACTTGTGATTTCTTTGATAAGGATTAAAAAGCTGGAGGAAGCAGAGAAGCTCTTCAAGGAAATGCTTGCTGGTGATGTAAGACTGGATACTTTGGCATCTAGCCTCTTGCTTAAGGAGCTCTGTATGAAGGACCGGATATTGGATGGATTCTACTTGATTGAAGCAATTGAGAATAAGGGATGTTTGTCTTCCATTGACTCTGATATTTATTCTATTCTTTTAATTGGGCTTTGTCAAAGAAGCCACCTCAAGGAGGCCACAAAGCTGGCCAAGATAATGCTTAATAAATCAGTTCTGCTACAACCTCCACACAAAGATGCTGCAATTGATATCTTAATAAAGTCTGGAGAAAAAGATCTTGTGAACCAGTTGACTGGCATACATAAGAAGGGACTTTTATGATATTATAATGCTTTATGAAAGAGGTCACATCCATTGTTTATCCGCTGCGTTTGTTCACAAGTTTGCATTGCATAACAGCAACAGTAAGGATTTTTTTTCTGTTACGTAGGCTGATACTTGCTTCATTTCTTCCCCTTGTAGGAGACACAGTATTCTTGAGAACAGTATGTTTACCTCTATCTGTTTTGCTAAACCCATTTTCCTTATAGATTCCGCTTTCTATTGATAAATTGTTAAACCCATTTTCCTAATACAAGTTAATGAAACTTCTGTTCTTTGATGTACAATAGAGAATGAGTCGAATAAAATGGTTAAAATATTTTTTTCTTTTTTTTCTGTCATGTATTTGAATCTGATTGATGCCATGTTGCAAGCCTACTAACATACCATTTCCTGATTTAGAGCAAACGTTGCTTTATTATGTAGTAGATTTCAGTGCACGTCAGTCTTTATATCACCAACATTATCTCGAAATCTCATTTGCTATCTCATGTTAAATTCTAAATACTAACAAAAATTGATGACCATAACCTAATATGCCTACGTATTTGTTCCAGATGTGGACCAAGCCTAGACATTCCGGGTCTATCACTGGCCAGCAATGCACCCAAGCCCAATTGCCAGCCGACTACATAGCACGGGGTAGACCACGGACATGACCATGTCTAACCACATCCGGTGGCGGAGACAGGAATTTTATTGAGAGGGGACGAACATAAAAAAAAAATTATATCATAAATAAAAGTACTTCGAAAATAATACAAATCTAATATAAAAAAATATTACAGAAAATAAAATCACTTCACTTGACTCTTACTCCACAATTCAATTTTCCTATTAACATTATCTTTAGTCTCATAAATAAGCATAATATAATCTGCAAAAAGACATACACCATGACATTTCTTCTTAAATATCTTTTGTTAGTTCATTCATTGCTGATAAAGAGATAAGGACTAAAAGTCAAATCTTGGTGTTTACTACTGTGATAGGAAAATAACTCGATGTTCCATTACAAACTTTCACACATGTGATAGTCTTATCATACATATCTTTGATTGCATTTACATACTTTAATGATATTTTTTTCTTCTCTAAGAATCCACTATAAAACTTTTTTGGGACTCAAGATCTATGAATACCATATATAATTCTTTCTTCTTTTCTCGATACCTTTCTATTAATTGTCACATCAAAAAAATGACTTCCATAGTACATCTTTCATAGATACTTCACAAAAATAATATTGTTAATTAAAAAATTATATTTTTCTTTTGTTTAAAAAGTTATTTTTTGTATTAAATAATTAATATCTATATAAATTTCTTAGTTAAATTTTATTAATGTGAATATATTATTTTATGTTTAATTGTGTAGAAATATTTCAATTCTATTACTTGAGTGTATGAATAAACTGATATACGATTATATATTCTTATTTAATTAGAAATATTAAGTTTAAATTGTAAGCAAACAACTGTGTTAAATAGTCAGTTAATATTAGTGTTCTCTAAAATAGTAAAATTCCAATTTCCATTTTTTGTTTTGTTTATTTAGCATAATGAAGTGCTGGCACTGCTTTTTGAAAATGTTGAAGAAATCAAGTTTTAAGACATTTTGGGTGGTCTAGTTCCATTTAAGTAACAAGTTAACTAAAAAATCAACACCTCACCAACCGGGTTATGAAATATATTGAACGGATTTAGTCGACTAAGCATTGAATTAGTAGCTTCTAGATACCTGATATTCAATTTTGTTTTCCTATCTTTGAATTTCCCCTTCTCATGCATGTATATGCAAAAACACCTAAAACACTTGGTATAGACATATTGGTTGGTTAGAATGGATTATCATCTTGCAATGCTTCCAATAAGGTAAGGACATTTTATACACACTTGAAAACAAACGTGTCTGAAACGATTAACCAAATTGTACAAATAAGGAGAATGTCTTCCTGTCGTTTTATTCTTTCTCTATTGCTTTTGCAATTTCTTTGCAATTTCCTACAAGTACTCAGGTCTCTGTCTGGTTCCTGCACATTTGGACAAGGAAAATCATTAGTCAAGACTGATGAGTAAGTGTTTCTAGGATCATGTTTATCATCGTGAGGAAGGGATTGTGATTAAGATAGTGGGAGAAAAAGACTTAACACTCCGATACGTGTATGAGGAGGTTGATATCATCATTATTATTTTGTAGTTTTTAACGTCTGGCTAAGTATGGAGAAAGGACCAATCTGTAGTGGTAGAGTGGCATTGAAGGAATACATGCATGCTTAGAAATCAGTGTTTATTGTAGGAGAAAATATGATAACAATTTGAATTATTCAACTGTTTACTCATTAGTCTTTGAAAAGGTTATGCAGGGTAATAGCCAAAAATAGATAGAATATTGAATAAGTGGAGCTAATAAAAGAGAAGTAGGAAGGGATAAAACAAAGAAACATATTACACCAACACCCTATTTTTTAGATCAAGGAAAAGGAAGAAAAGAAGAACTTCCGCGTTTTCTTCAAATTTGACATGAAACGAATAGTGGGACTTGAGTTGGAAACATATATACCAATAATAAATGATGGGATAGAAAATAAGGAGAGAAATAAATAAAAGGAAATGAAAGAAAAATTAGGTAGATGTCTATAATAGTCCTAAAAAAGTATTTATCACTTTATATTCAGATGTCATAATATTAAAAAATAAGAAAAATACATTTTTCACTTTCTTACTTTGCCGGTGAAAAAGATAAGAAAAATATAACTACATCAACATATTAAATGGGAGCAAATTTCAGGATCAACCGTTGAGGTCCATGTTAGAGTAAAAGGGGAACTCTCAAAAACAGTTCTATAAACTCTTAGCTACCAACAAATTGCAATTTCGCAAAATCTCTTGTACGGAAAAGAAATAAATCGAATAATATCTGAAACAAAAATAGCAATACATATACCATGTTAAATTGCAGTACAAGTCCAAACATAATAGGAGGACAAATTCTAACTACTAAACATTAGCAAAAGAGATATCAGTTTCGGCTACCTATTTTTCAACTTATTGTAGTTCAAACTTCAGAGACCGGATATAATTACAAAAGTCCAAAACATTAAAACAAAGTCTACACTATTTTGATGCTTACAAAGTCTACACCATAAGTAGGAAAATACGTACAAAAACTCACGTTTTAATAATGTGAATTAAAATTTTAAAATGCAAAAGTCACACTATTTAAGCCCACAGTTGTGAGCCCAAAAGTATGAAAGGCATCAAGATATGTGTGTCTATAGCCGAAAGCCAATTAAAAAGCAATAAAAGACTTAACTGTTTCAAGTCAAAAATGATACAAATTAAATATGAAAGTGAAACTACTTATGCATCTAACACTAATGCACTTAGAACAGACTCTCTGTATTGGATGACCAGTTCAATAAAGGCACATTACCTACCTATTTCAGATTCATACGGACCAGCTAATCAAAAGTAATTTCATCAAAAGCAAAACTCGAGAAAAATATGAATGCACACATACATGCCTGAAACAGGAAACAAACGTACGCATCTTGTCAGAAAATTTAAAGGGAGGAAGTGAAAATAAGATAAACAATAACATTTGCCAGCATTGCAAATGAAAATATAAAGGGAGCATCTAAAAAAGTTCATTTGAACTTACGAAAGTGACATGCCCTTCTTTAAGTTCTTTATAGGTTATGTTTTTCTTTTATAAGAGTTTATTGAGTAAGTGCTTAAATCAAGTTATTTACCTAAATGCACCCAAAACTTAAAAATTTTAATTACAATAACCTATTGATCATCTTTTATAAAATTTTACTCCAATATTCATGCACAACTTATTTTAACATCTTGAAAGTGAAACAAAAAAAAAAAAAATGCAAAAGATTGAGGTAATACTTCACCAAGATAGTTGAAGGAAAGGAAAATGAGAGTAGAAGAACGCTCATGTAATTGAACAAGAGTTTTATAGCTAATTTGGAAAATTTTAATAATACAATAGTAGATGCATTCTAAATAAGTAGCCAGCAAATGACCAAGAAGAAAGATAAACTGATAAATAATCAATAAGTAGCTTGATTTTGCACAGAGGAAACAAAGTTGACATTCCTTTTGATGATCAGCATGCGCTTTTATTTCCACGAACTAAGCAGATAAAATGAAAACTAGAGGATCAAAGCTCTCATCAATGCTGAAGCCAACTTGAATCATTAATCTTAATAATACTTCAATGCCTGTAAGTTAAATTTGGAAAAACCAATAAAAAATTAGTTAGAAAGAAAAACGAAAAACCATTTGTTACGTCCATTTTTGCAATTTATCACTTGCTTGTCCCCTCTATCTTTCTCCCTCAAATGAATATCACACACGCGCGCACACACACACACAACTTAAGAAATACTGTCTCAACTTATCGTTGCTCTGGCTTCTGTATACTCAAACAGTAACGAATGCTACAAACATAAAAAAAATGAGGTGTTCCCAATATAATTTGTCAATAACGAATTAGTTCTGCATATTGAGAATGAAGTACAAAGGCAATGCATAGAGAGAGAGAAGCTGCACACAAATCTTATAAGTAGTGCATGCTAGGGAAATCGATTTCTGGTATTCAGCCTTTTTTCTATGCATAGTTGCATACTAATAAAAACCTTTCACTAGGATATAAATAAAATCTGAGTACAAATACCAGGAGATTTACTTACTAGAAAGATAAAAAAAGACAATAGTGAATGGTCGGGAAAAGAAAAAAGACATAGGAGTAGTCGAGTAGAACAGAGGAATATGAGCTGCTTTCAAGGTTTAAAATTTAAGGGAAATCATTTTCATATATTTAGAAAACAAAGTACTTGCAGGCAATAAAATGGAAGTAAAAAAACTAGTTTTATAAAATGGGGAAAATGTTTTTAAGACATGTTAATAATAAAACTTAAAGAAAGAATTTAAGGCATTCAAATCTTGAATGACAATCTAATTTATGAAAAGAATGTAAGTTCTGTTGGTTGTAATAAAAAAAATATATAAGTTCTGTTGGAGCAACTCATTATCGTGTGTGCAGGGGGGCGACAAATCCACTAATTTGCATTGATCAACTTATTCCAATTTTGTGCACATTATAAGCTACAATTTCCAGCAATGTGAGACTTTCAGCTTTTAAAATACTTGAATACCACACAGTAATCATAAATTTGATGTCTGCAATTTTAAGATCTTGAAAATTGAAATTGATACTTGGTGCAATTTTATTCCTTCTTCTTGTAATATGTGCAACTGAAATACTTGCCAATTATAATCCTTGATCTAATTGAATCTCCTAAGACTAAATTATTTTTAAAGCTCAATCTCCATTCGCTTAATATTCATTGAAATAAAAGGTTTTATTTCCACTAACACCTAGAGAATAAAAATTTCACCAAATAAATGAGTTAAGGATTTATATAGTATCAAATTGCCCCTTAGTTAGACTAATCTCCACCACTACTTTTCATCATAATCAATATGTTATTAGAGCCAAGCTAGAATTGCATATAAGAATATATTCCTGGCATAATTAAAATAATTAATGTTGGACATATTAACTTGCTTGTATATCTTGTTTCAAGTTTGATTAGATTAGTAAATAACAAGTGAAGTTGGATGACAATTGTATGGATATGGACAAAAGTAATTAGTATAATTCATTGTCCACCAATTATATGAATATGGACTAAAGCAATTAGTGTAATTCATTGTCAACCACTAAACCACATTCATAATTCTAAACTGTAAACAATATGCACCTTCAATTTTTTATGTTTTTCATGTTGCAGGTTGCATTGGACAGAAAGAGTATCTAATGCACATTATGTCATTGATTGAGCAAGCAACCATCTATCCATGATTGCCATAAAATCTTGTAGGTGATTGCTGACAATGCAAATTATTTATTTCACAGTCGATTAGTTAGACTTAGATTGCATGCAACTTTTTGAAGACAATATTTCACGTTGTGAAATATGAAGGACCAGAGACTTTTCTTTTGTTTTTTTATTCTTCTATTAATAGTGACCCAAAAATGTTCCTTGACTTGGATATTGTTCTTCTCATCAGTAGTACAAATTTGACTAGTATGAAATCAAAAGAGACATTCAGGACAAGATATAAAGCAGATTATTATGAAATGGACTATTTGAAACATGTAGTCCGATGGTAAAACCAGAACACGGCATAAGTGTTATGTATGATATTTGATTCAATGTCCTGACATGTCGAACAAAAAACACTTCATCTTCTGCGATTTTATAAATTGTACCCTTCTATGTACAGCTTATATATTATGTCTTTCTCCTCACAATTCTGAAACCGGAGCATAATCACCAAAGGTTTGTATTTATATTAAGGATAAAATGTATTTTAATTCTCTCGATATTTTGTCAAAAATTGATATTAGATTTTACATTTTAAAAATAATAGTTCTGGTCTTTATATTTTGCGAAATACAATGATTTCATTATTGACCTATTATTTATTTTAACTTAATCAGGATGAAATTCACTACATTTTAGATAATACAAGTATCATAATCACTATTTTTAAAATGTAAGGATAAAAACTAATTTTGACTAAATCTTGAAAGATCTAAGACACATTGAAGTCCAACTTTTAGAATAGATCTAAAATAAATAAAAATAAACATTCAAGTCCAACTTTCTCACTTAATCACTGTTGCTTCTACAAACAACCATACACCTAGGTAATCATCTTCCTAAAAAATCAGCTTCGAAATTGGGTTTAGCAACCAATAATAATCGGCGTTTGCTTCCTACACCAAGAATTTTTTTAATTCAGCATAAATAGCACATTTCCAAAAATACCCTTATAACGGACTTCGTACACCGCTTGACCAATTCATAAGGTTCTTACAGATTGGGTATGAAGGTTACGGATTGCGGATTACTCAATCCGTAAGCGATTCACAATTCGTAAGAACATTATGGATTGTCCAATTCGTATGAGCTTATGGATTGGACCTTAATCCGTAAGCCCATACGGATTGGCCAATCCGTAAGCCCATACGGATTGCCTAATCCGTTAGTTATAATTTATTTTATGATATAATTTAAAATAATGGTGCATATGTGACATTCACGTTATTAACGTGACACTTCAATCAACTGAGCTAATAGATCAATTATGTTAAAAAATAATTAATTTTGATATATATAACACTAAATTTTTTAATATATTAATACACATATAATTTTACATAATAAATTTTATAACAACTAATTTTAATCTAATAAATAACGTATTTTTTAACTTTAAAAATCATAATTTTAAATAAAAATTTACAGGTTCAATAAAAATTATATTTGTATTTACATGTTAAATTAAAAATTATATATGTATTGACATGTCTAATGTTTTTTAATAAACTTGTAAATTTTTATTTAAACTATGATTTTTATTTAAATTTATGATTTTTATATGTACGTTATGGAATCCGTAACCTTAATGACGCAAAGGGTATTTTGAGAAGTACATTATTCATGTTGGATGTATTAGAAAAATATCTGGTGTAGGAAGCAAACTCCACGATAATCTGCCCATCATTGAGGCCTTTAGCCCATTTTTTTGTTTACACAAAAAAAAGCCCTTTGTATTTTATAAGCTTGGAGGCTTTTAGCCTTGTGACCATGAGAAAGTAAACAGATAATATTATTTCACAAACATAAAAGATATAGTATGAAATAGCTTCATCTCGCTATCTTATAACCTTTTGAGAAAGTAAACAGATATAATATTAAATAGATTTATCTCGTTATAATGTTTTTTTCTCACATGTTACTAATTTGTAATTTTTTTTATTTTTATTCTCAATATTTTAACAACTTTTTATCTACCATTTCCTTTATTAAATTATTTGTTTTTGAATTTTGGTAATTACATTATTATTTAATTTTTTTACAACAATTATCTTTAAATAAAAATGTTAAGAATTTAAAAGTAATTAAAAACATAAAATTATATTTCTTAAAATATTTTATCTATGGAATTTAAAGTGTATATATATATATATATATATATATAAGAGCTTATAAAAATAAGTTATGAAATTATCATAATTTTTTTTTAACTTACTTCAATGTGTTCTCCATAATAGTTTATGAAACTAACATACTACAACTTATATGAATTGAAGAAAAAAAATATTTAATTTTCTTCTTGATTATAGATCCAAATTATCCATAAAATGATTAGATCATAAACATGCATTATATAAATACTTATTAAGTTGTTTAGTTAAGTGCACCCTTAAATTATTAAATACTTCTAAATAATAATAAAATTTAACAAAATTTAAATTTTACTT
>PYAF01004387.1:1893196-1904798 GCA_007407185.1 Glycine tomentella | reverse complement strand
AATAATAATAAAATTTAACAAAATTTAAATTTTACTTAAATTTCTTTTCTCTATTTCAATTAACTTTTCAACATTCAAGTAATTTATAATTTATTATTGTCAAATTAATATAACATTCTTTTGATTCAATTTCATTAGCCTAAAATTACTCTCCCCTTTCATATTATTTGTTATTTTTTAAATGTTTTTCTATCTTGAATTATTTATCATCTTAGACTATCCCTAAAATTCTTTTTCTTTGATTTCATCATTCTAAAATTTGAAATCACTATTTTTAATCCTTGTAAAATGAACAATTTTTAATTTGTACTCTTTAAAGAAAATTATTGTTTATCGACCCTCCACAATATGAAATTATTATTTTTAAACCCTAACACTTATTTTAGGATAGATAAATAACATTTGTTTTAGGATTTAAGTTTTTTTTTTAGAATCATGTGTTGGCATAACATCACACACACATTATTGAGTATCACCTAAGATGATCATATGACAATAAAGACCAAAATTATTGCTTTTATATTTTATAGGGTTAAGATTTCTTTTATCAAGACTAAAATCAAAACTATTTATTTTAAAAAATACTAAAAACATATTTAATGTATTCAATGAATAAAGTTTAATTGACAACACACGGTTAAATTTATGAAAAAAAACTCGTGTTCTATTTCTGCACCATATATTCTTGGGAACGGTCAAAAAAATTTAATTGCAACTAAATTCAGATTCTAATTATGATGATTAAAATATAAAAAAAAGTATTCAATTTAAGTATTAATTACTTTTTCCTTATGATATATACTTTGAAGAAATAAATGCACTAATAGATAGATGTATAGAGGCAACTATATTGTATAACCAATAATTTGAGGAATAAAAATATTTTAGGCGTATAAATTATTTTATCAGAAGAATTAGTACAGACAATTAATTTTTTTTGACATACACACTACATTAAACCACAAATAAAATGAAACAAGTATTCTGATTCTTTCAAATAAACAAATAAATGTTGAAATTTGAGTACAATAGTACTCAAATCCATCACAAAAGCTGAAACAGCCAGTTGAGTACGATTAGTCAAATATAACTTATAATTAATTATAATTTTGTGAAAAATGTTATGTCCGATCGTAACAAAGTTAATAGCTAATACTACTACTATCAGATATTCAGATGGTAGTTTGCTATAGGCTCAAACTTTATGGTAACCTGTTTGACTCATTTAAGACATGGTTTTGACCTGATTAGACACATTTTGATGCCTGCCATTTGGTGTGTCGTGCATGAGACAGGTAACAACGGTGGCATAAACTATTATTATGTTGAACAAAATAATAGAGAGCAAAGTAAACAGAGGGTGAAGAAAAGGTTAATGTGGGGGTCTGAGGTGAGGTGTTGAATAGAGACTGTGACTTGGGGTGCAGCAGCACTGCAGAATGTGTGATGGAACACAGGAGGTAAAGTCACAGTAGTCAATTCAGTCAAGGACAGTGATTAATTGGTGGTGAAAGGGTTAATTCTGTGTTCTCTACCTTCTATGCTTTCATGGCAAGATATATACAAAACTAATTAATTTCTAAAACTTGAATTTAAGGTATGAAAAGAAAGTAGGATCTGCTCATACATATCGATAATTTCCGTGTTTGAATACATACACAAGTGAAAAGAGAGATGAATCTTCTCACCTTGTTTCTTTTACACATTCGAAATTTCTCATTCTTTACAAATTTTGACAAGTATGTAAATCTTGACAATTTCTTAAAATGATATAACTATTTTCTGTGTGGTGTGTGCTTGCTCACGTTGAAAACATAACCATCCCTTTATATAAATGGCACTGCTTTGGAATTTCTCTCTTTGGAAATACCACAATCGAAATAATTTTGCTCAACCCTTTACAAATCCGTAAGTATTAAGTCATGCACCAATGATTTTTACTTTCACATTTGATATACAAGTGACTGCAATCTGCGAAAGATAAAATTCTTTTCAACACCTACGAAGAAATTATTACATGATTTCTGGACCACTATATAGTCACATACAATCTCTACTGTGATATATAATCAAGTTTTATTAACTTTTCGTAACTAACCAATTGAAAAACTTATTTATGCGTCAGTGGAGATTAACCGAAATCATAACCATGTGATAGTTCAGAATTACTATGTAATAATTTCTCTCCCAAGTGTGCAAAACTTATCGACCATGTTCGTTACCAATAATGAATTTAAAAGAGGAACCCGCTGGATCCTGGAAATTAAACAACGGATTAAATATTTATAGATTAAAAAGGTTAATCATTCATGAAAGGATACAACATACAAGGGTGGACCATATGTTATTTGTGTTGCCCTTCGAAGCAAATTATTGGTCTGATACTACTGTTAGTTTATATTTTAGATTGTAATTAATTTAAAATATATGAGATATTTGTTTTTAGTAAGAAAATATTAACAAACTCATAAGAAGTCAAATAAAAAAGTGAAGAATATTTTTTTTTTGTCCTTTACATTCTTATTTAAGAGGCAAGCATATTTGAGACCTGAAAAGTAAATGTACATATAAATGTCTCCTAATAAAAATTGGAACAGAGACTCTTCACTCTAAAAATAAAACTAACTCTTTCCTCAACCCATTGATAAAGGTCAAGATTCAAGAACATTATATATATTAAAAAAAAAAAACGGTTTAGAGATACAAAAGATGTGGTTTAATCAGGTTTTGCAATACAATACAATGGATTCTAGCTACCTGCTGTCAGTAGAATGTGTTGATGTATTATTTATTGTTTTTTGTTTTCTAACACCTGAAGGTATCTTTGTACAAAACTACATATAACGATTTAATTCGTGTTTTCGACTATCATATAAGGATGAAGTTGCTGAAAAACTCTTCCTCGACTAAAGCTCTAACACGGTTGAGGTTTTGCTGCACAAATACCCCGATAAAGAATATTTTGGAAAAGAATTGTCAAGTCTAGGTAGCTAGGCTATAATATATATATATATATATATATATATGCTTTTTTTTTTCTTACCTTACTAATTATATTTTTAGAAGTGGACTAGATTAATTCGCCGAACAAACTAGTTGAACGGGAAACTAGTCACCAAAGTTTTTTAACCTTAAAATCAAGTTGGTCTGGACTTGTAAATAATAGTTAATAAAAACTAGCTACACCGATCTAAAATCGAGTAAATTGTCTTAGAATCGGTTGGTAAGAAAAAATATATTAAACTACTTAATATTATGATGATTTATATAATTGTAAGTTTATATTATGATGAAATATATTATATTAATACCATCAAAAGTGAGAATCAACTAATGTAAAAAGTTTAATTAACAGTCTCAAATTTGAGTTCAAAGTATGCAACAATGTATAATACTCAAACAATTTTTATTATTATTTATAATAGTTTTATCCAACTTGAGGTAAAATTATCTTTATCATCAGAATGTTTCACCAAGAAGAACGAAATTATTCTAACGCTTTAGAGCAAAATGTTGTTCATTAAATATCTCAAAGTTAAACCAAGTCACAACAACTAAATTCCCACCAAACAACAGGTGCCAATGAGCATGAAAATGAAAAAAAGGAGGGAATGTGGAGCACGGGTACACTGGATTACATCTATTTAATTAGCCCCAATCATAAATTACTAAACCCTAATTTCAGCATTTGTTTTTTTTACTGCAATTTCAGCATTTGTTAGGGCAATATAAACATAAACATAAGCTTTGCATTATCGGTTAAAATTATTATAAATAATTTCATATTTGTTAGCTAGCAAATAGATATAAAGAAATAAATTATTCTGAATTCTATAAAATTAATTTCATTAAGGAAACAATTATAACAGGATCGAAGAAAAAGTAAAAGGAATTAGGAGTGGGTGAAACTTGTTACAAAAGTGGATTCATCCACTCACAAAATCACAATCTAAATCCAAAAGGACTTTGCTTTTAATTCCATTGTTTCTGATTTTCTTGTTTTTAAATGATTTTGAGAACCACATTACCAAGATCGAGTCCACATTTTTCTTTTTCCTAATATTTCTTTATGATTTAGTTATATTGAGGAAGAAGAGCAAAACAATGATACAGAAAGAGTTTTTTTTTCTTCCAAATAAACACTTTCTTATTATTCAAAACAGAATCACGTGTCTTTTTATTAAAGAATAAAATTGAGGCCTAATAATGTTATTAACAATAACTTAATAACTTTCCATCTGAACCGTTCCTTGATACCCTAGAATATCCGAAGGTGCATAGGAGGTTTGCACAGTGCAAGACTTGGTCAGGTCTTGCACCCTAGACAAAATCTTCTTTTTTTCATTGTTTTCCTCTTTCTCATTGTTAAACTTAACTATAGCCCCACTATTTGAGACGTGAAATGAAAAAAAGTGTGTATTTAAACCTATATCATAATCTCACGATGCAAATAATTTATGATATGTACTTAATTCGTTATTATTCATAAATTTTAAAGTTTATACCTTTTTTTTATAAATATCAAAACACAATATTTTGTAAAATTGTTTAAGATAATTTATAAATTATTTGATAGACAATATATAAAAATAATTTAAATTCACTATGGTAATTATTTTATTATAATATTTTGATTGAATTACCCCTGACACCAATGCCACTCTGGTCATTACCCATGTAAGGCAGCTTTGCTTTTAAGCTTTGTACGTTTGTTTTTGTTCGCAGACTGTTAGAATTTTAGAATAGAGTCTCTCTCTCTTTCTCTCTTTCTCTCTCTCCCAAGGACACAAAAAAATTGACTTGGGGCGCCAGAAACCCCTTTCAAAAAGTTTGCCTAACCTTTTCTTCCTTCACAACCACTCCTCTCTCTCTCTCTCTTTCTCTTTCTCTTCATCACCACTTTGCACTTTTTCATTTTTTTTCCTTTTTTTTTCCCGTCAATAATTACAAAAAAACACGAACCCTACAAGGCACGTGAACAACAAAACAAGGCATGTGGATGAGAATGAATGTATTCCGAGGTGGGTTTTTTTTTTTTGAAACCGATCATCAAAAAAGCAACCAAATATTTGCGGACAATGGAAAACGATATTTAAAAAAAAAATGGGAAGGGGTAAAGTAATGTAAAGTAAAAGAAAAATAAATTAAAATGTGTTGTTCCAAATGCCAATAAATAAGAGTACACCGTAACAATGACACGGTTAGGTCATATTTAATTGGGCATGCAATAGAAAATTAATTAATGGATTAAATAAGTACTACCATAACAATGACATGGTTTGGTCATATTTAATTGTGCATGCATTATAAAAAAAAAAAAAAAAAAAAAAAAGGTGGACAGGCTGGGTTGGAGATGCAGGGGATTTGACATTTACGTGTTGTTTCTTTCCCACTTTCGCTTTCAATGTGTGAATCTGAATCTGATACACAACACAATATTCAAGGCTGTAAAAAGCGTTGAAATCTGGAGCAAGTATCGTCCTCTCCGTTTGTCACTCTGATGTGTACTATACCATAGAAAATATATACTATAGAGAGAGAAATTTAAAAACAACAAAAGGGTCATTGTGTTTCTGCAGCACATCTTACGGGCACCCTCTCCCCGTTATGGATAAAATGTGGGAATGGGTTAATTCTAATGCAACCAAACAAGCAAATTCCTATTCCTACAGTACATTATCGTATCTTTTAACTATAGTTCAATTGGACCATGGATTTTCACCTTTTTTTTATTTATTAATTTGTTATGTCCTTCAACACAACAATTTCTTTTCTTTTTTTTACTTGTTACCCTGTGTTCGGATGTTTGACTTTGAACAGTGGACTTATGTTGTGATGCTAAAGTTCCTCTAGGGATATATTTGATGATTTTTATTATATGGTGCTGTGTAATTATTCAGTGGTGATTGTTTCGGTTATTCGGGTTAACCTTTTAGATAATAATTGATTGTTCAACTTTGCATTTTTCTTGTCGGTTCAAGTTGGGGCCTAGCAAGGACGCCTAAGATAATAATTAATTTTTCAATTTTATGATAATAATTTAACCGTTCATAATAATCAGAATACTTACTTAACAGTTGAGTTGGAGAATTTTCCTTTCGCAATTTCTGTTTTGTTTTCATACAGTAGAAATAGTTTACTTTTCTCAAAAAACTCTCCGTCTCTCTGTATATGGAGAGGGTTTCTAAGTACTTATAATAGAGGATGAGGTTTTTAAAGATTTTTTATATTTCAAAATATTATTGTTAAAGTTTAGTGAATTTTTACTTAAGTTGTTAATGTTATATTTTGCCAATCATATCAAGTTAATGTATAGAGATATTTTTTTTTCAATTTAAATAAATTATTTCATAAATTTCTCTTAAATTTTAAAAGTCTTATATCTTTAAACTACTCATATTTAATATAATAAATTAATTCTTATTAACAATAAAGGTATGTACGTACCTTGTTATACTTTTTTTCTTTCTTAAAATACATTATTTCACCTTTCTTTGGTAAAAATGACATTTTTTCCTGGTAGATTTTTTATTTTATTTTAAAATATTGCTTAAGCTTAAAAATAATCGTATCTTTTTTTAAAAAAAATTATTGTTAGTATATATACATAAAAGGATAAAATTATTAATTATAACTATGGTATTTGTACTTTGCCTATAAAAAAAAATGCTATTTGTAAAATATGTTTCGAAGAAAAATTAAAGGTTTCAATAGCGTGTTTCTTACTTTAATTTAAATGTAATCATATACATATGATTGCGTTTAGTTACATTTTGAATGATTTTGTACTCTATATATTGCTTATTACATTCAACATAGAAGTTGTAGTTTATTTATGGTTCAAGTTAAAATTACATTGACTTAATAAAAATTGAGAATCCTTTTTTTGATGCAAAAATTAAGAATCTTTTTTCTGACATTTATACTACCAATAAGTGCATGCACGATGCTTTTGGTTTCTTGCTTGTTGTCTTGTTGGATGGTGGGGGTGGGTGAGGTGTGGGGGGTACTACTATGCATTTTTCTATCTTACCTTGTATAAAGTAGGTGCAATAGCTGATTTCACTAACTAATTTGGATTTAGGGTTACAGCAAAGACTCCATTGGATTCCGGTAACCTTGTTGTTATATATATAGCTCAATTACAATTTAAATATTTTTTGTTTTGTCCATATTAGCAAACAGATAACTGTACCTAATTTGAATTTCAGATTTTCCAATTTTCTAAGTCTCTTATTAAAATAGTAACAATTTATGTTAACAAAAACATATCATGAAATTAATTAATAGGACATACATAACTGTGTTTTTTTATTGAAAAGAAAGAATAAAACTTTGGTACCGTATTATTTACAACTACTCATATACTGTTTAACTAATTGATTAGATCCTTTTAGTTTATAATTGTTGTCTTCTTATCATGCTATTTTCATGCTAATACGAATTTATATGATTTAATCAGCAAGTTAGGTTAACTAAAGCCTTTTTTTATTGGCAAATAATTCACATATGATTTGCATTGACTTTGGTTAGAAGCTTGGCGGTCCCATAACTAAATTAAATGGCACACTTTCAATTATGACCAAGATCCTTGTCCATTAGCCTATCTAGCACGTGGTGTAATTGCAAATGAAGAATCCATATGAATAAGGGTAATTACTAATTAGCAAGAAACAATATTAAAATTCTAAGGAAGAATAAAAACAGAATTGAATGATAATCAGATGTATGGTGTCGCCAACAGTAAAGGATACAGAAAATTTGACAGAGAAGTTTCTAGTTCAACAATTAATTTTTTTCTTTCAAATATATAGTACCAACTTCCGAGTACACGGTCCAAAAACAAATGTTGTAAGCTTTTTAAGAGATAGTAAATCTTGGAAGACCTCAAATTTCCAAAATTCAAGCATGGAAAAGAGAAAGTAAAGCAAAAGAAAACAGAAAGTGGAGCAGAGACACGTAAAATAGCCGACCAAGCTACAAAGATGGTGATGAAGCAAACGTCGTCCTAGAACTTTATGAATCGCTTGACTTGGAAAAAGGACATTAATTGTTTGTGTTTGTTGACTTTGCATGTGAATCATCAAACGAGAAACACCTAACTCCCTCACTTATATACATATTTTACTCTAATAAAAGCAAATGCATGTCAATCGATCGTCTTGATTTAATTTATCAAATTAATAATTGGAAGGATGACTTTACTTTACTCATCATCTCCATTCATATATATTAGTAAGTATTTGCTATTCACAAGTCATAAAAAGAAAAAGAATTATTCAGCTAGTAGCTTGTTTCGATCTCTTACTGACAGTTTGATTAAATATTTATTTCACTTTTTATTAAAGAATGACAACTAACATTATCAATATTTTAAAAAATAATTAAAAATAAAAAATCTCTTGATCAATTATTGTAATTTATTTTTAAAATTTTAATTGAATTTTAAAGAAATCATACCATATATCAAACATGCATATCATATATTTTTTGGAAGGGGCGTAGTTTATTGAGTAAAATATAGTTCTTTTTTTAAATAAGCTGCAAATATATAATATTTTATTTTTTATTTAATAAATTTTAGTACTCACTAATCACAATGTTTAATGATTATATGATTTCGAAATTTCTATTAAAATAATCACAATAATTATATAACTTTCCTATTAAAGATATTCTCCAACATATATCGTTTGAGATTTTTATCTTTCAAGAAAAAAATTACTAAAGTAAACTTTACTTTTTTTCAATATTTTTTTTTATACACGTACGTGATTAAAATAGTCATACCACAGGACCAACTCAGATTATTAAGAATAGTATAGGAGTTATCAAAGTAAGGGATAATATTAATTAGTATACCTTTATAAAGAAAAATGGAGAAAATATGTATGTATCAAAGTAATAGATAAAGCAGAAAAATTATTTTGTCATGTAACAAAAAAAAAAGCAGAAAAATATAGAAGAGATCAATTAATTTTATTAATAAAAAAACTAAACTTTTCTTTTACTTTCTTGTAAACTAAATAACTTACAAAGTCATCATCTTTCTATTTTCTTTTTTCTTTTCTTACTCTGTCTTTCATTCTATTTTCTGTAGTCCACTTCTCTAAATAACTTTTATTTCTCTCTTTTTCATACACAGTACTCAAACACAATTTCTGTATTTCTTAATTAACCATTTGATCGCCACTAAAAACACTCCAAATTAGTAGTATTATAGAAATAATTTATAAAGCAATAGTAGAATTTAAAAAATAAGAATGTTGATGAAATTAAGGAGCTGGTTGGCAAATGGCATGTGATGATGTAAATGCGATGGTATCGACTAGTCACTGCCTCTCTTCTGTTTATTTCACTATTGAGAATTACGTTACGTAGCAGTATTTAAGATTTGATTTGATTTATTTATTTAGGGTTAAAACGGCGTCATTTGACATGAGCGTGGTGAACACGGAAAAGTCGGCGAGGAATTGGGAGAGGGGTAAAAAGCAAATGCAAATGAGAAATAGTGGACCCCTTCAGCCCCATCCCTCCAATTCCTTCCCTGCTTCAAACTTACACGCCCTACGAGGACATATCCCTACCCTTCACTTTTATTTCTCAATTTTTTTTTAATATTGATACAAAATATGATATCATTCATAAATAATCTTATTCTTTTAATATGTGATTATAAATTTAATTTCTGATTTTATATATGTAAAAATATCTGATAAAAAATTAATTTTTTAAATAAATCCATTTAACTAAGAAATACCTTGATCCACAAAAAATACCTATTATTCTTTAATTTGTTTTTGCATTTTTATTTTTAACATAGTTTCTTTTCTTAATTATATATATATATATATATTACAAATTTTATTAAATTTAGTTCTACTCAAAATAACATTTACAAACTTATGGAAAATGCTAGAGCTTACAAGAATAACTTTTTTTAGGATACGTAGTTTTTATGTAATTTTAATAAATTTTTTTTTTAATTTCTTAATCAGTTAGGAAAGTCTTAAACTTATTTATTGTTATATGTTTCAAAATATATGTTATTTTAAGTAATTTTACACAAATAAAAAAAGTTAATAAATAAATAAAAATAGTAAATTTATAAAACTAACATTAATAGTATTGATATACTCTATTGAAAAACTAAAGTAATACTGTTTAGGAATATTAGTAGAAATCAACATGGGTTGAAAAGTTAATAACTAATATAATATTTATTTAGGACATTTTTTTAATTACAATACTTACTTTAAAACAAAAGAAATAATGTATTACCATTTCTTCCGAAAAAATAAAAGAATAAACACGTCAACAACAATAGCTGCTAGGCCGCTACTAATAATAAATAGGGTTTCCTATTATCGGGCATCTCATACCTCAACCACTCCTCTGACTCACTTGTTAGTCCTCTTTTAACTTTTGATTCCTTTTTTCTCTTAATAATTTAAACCATCATTATGTCTATCTTCCTGACTATAAATTATTGATTCCATACGCCCCTATTGATTGCTCGCAGTTCTTGCTTACTTTCACTTTTTTATATTAAAAAAAAAAGACGTAAGAAAAAATATTTGAAATAACTTTTTAAAGATAATCAATATTTTAAGAATATTAATTAAAATAATAATAATAGTGTAATATTTAATATTACTATCTCCATTTTTCTCAATTATTAATCGTTGATTGACCCAATCAGGACACACAATTTTATAATATTATCAGCCTAATTAAAATAGTTTTCATCATTTTTATTTATGCTTTTAAATATGGATCTTGCTGATCATTATTCTTAGGACATTGTTTAAAAATTAAAAGATAAAATATTTATTTATATAAATTATAAGAGGATATAAAAATAATTATGAACAATATAATTTTTTATCTCCTAATAAAAGAATTTATTTTAAGTTTCTTAATTAATGTACTTGAGACAATGATTAGTATTTTTCATTTTAATATATGCGTTTATATCTTGCAGACCATAATAATTATTATCTTTTTGGTTATATATTTTTAATCTCTAATACTAAATCCAGAATAATTAGTCAGCCCCTTTATTATTAAGATAGTCAAAACAAAATATAATAATACAAGTAGTGACAATGTTATTTTCCAATCAAGATTCACGTTTAATCTTGATAATTGCTGCCAATATTAATTTTAATTAAAAACAACTATAATATTTATAATATTTTATTTGAATCTTGTCCATTTTAAAATAAGTAGCTAAAGTGTTTGCATAAATCCGCGTCCTTTTTTTGTCGTTTAGAACAATAGTTTTGTTCTTGTTTGTCTTTACCTTAAATGTTAATAATAATAATAATAATAATAATAATAATAATAATAATAATAATAATAATAATATTTTTAGTCCTATTCTTTCTTCATTTATTTTTAGATATTTGTAGATATATTGTACTTTATCTATACTCTTAAATGATTTTTTGACTTCATACTCTTAAATCTTGAAGACAATAATAATAATAATAATAATAATAATAATTTTTAGTCATATTATTTCTTCATTTATTTTATTTTTTTTAGATATATTGTAAATGAGAGAGAAATAATAATTAATAGAAATTTATTGCTGAAA
>PYAF01004387.1:1878382-1893096 GCA_007407185.1 Glycine tomentella | reverse complement strand
TTAATTGAGGTCGATAAATATATATATATATATATATATATAACATAATTAAAAATATTTGTAGAAAACCCAGTTTTCATTTAGAATTCAAATTTGAATATAAATAAATAATCATCCCTTTCCCCCTTTTTTTAAAAAAAACATATATACCTTTATTATAAAAAGTAAAAAAATACAAATTACTTTAAATATATTTTTAGTGTGATTATTGCAAAAATTATTAATTTTACTGTATATTGTAATTTATGATTAGACATTAATATAAATAATTATACCATCAAAACGTTTTAATTACATGTGTATCTCTAAAATATTTCAGAGTCAAAAGAAACGAGTTTTAATTTATGATCTCACGTTAACGTTCAAGAAATTAAACATCTTTCTACATTTATGTAAATACAATAACCGTTGATTGAACTAATAAATAGAATTGATATATTATCACTTGATACAAAATTGTGAATGCATGTTCCTTAATTTGCTAACTGAATTTGCACCTTGATTTTCCATTATATATTTATTTTCTCTTTATCTGAATTAGTAGTACTGTTAATGTAAAGCTAGGATCTACGCGAGGTGAGGATGACACAATCACGCTCATTTTCACTAAATCAAATGCCTGTACGAGGACATAACACATCATCTGCCAAATCCAACGGTGGATTTCAATGACTTCACCAACTTTCACTATTCATTCACACACAACACAACAACTCACCTTAGTATTTCTCTCAGAATTCAAACTCTAAGTATACTGTCACATTAAATATTTAATAAAAATAAATTCGTTACTTATACTACTAAGTTTTATGCAACTCGTTAAGCAAGATTGTTTTTTTCCGTGAAGTTAATTTCTTAAATAAATCTTTCTTTATATCTTTAGGAATTTTTCTCTAACGCAAGAGAAGTCCATTTCATAAATAAATTTCAGGCTTGCTGCTGCATCTGGAAAAATTAATCTTTAATTCTCAACACCTTGACATAAGTAGCAGTTGATCCAAGTTTTTTAACTAAATAATTCAAGATTTAAATTTTATATTTTAGATAAAAAAATAAAATGTGTTAAAAGACAAATACTCGATCACATTATGTGCATTTATATGCATTTACAGTATTTAATAAAAAATAATCATTATTTATTATAGGACTATTTCATACCAACATGGTATAAACAAAAAATATATTTAATTCTCAACAAGGAGATACGTTGAGTTAAAAGAAGAAGAAAAAAAGAGTCTTTAATTAGAAAGAGAAATAAAAAAGGAGTGCATGGGGTCGTGGTCATTTCTGGAAGTGAGAACCGAGCTGGTAGGGTCTACCCTGCACCAATCCTTTGTCTTTTTAGACGTTGGCTTTCCTCTCCTCCTTTATTTTTACTCTTGTTATAAGCCCCCCATTCCTCTTCTCTTCTTTCTCATATCATTCTCATTCACCCATTCATCATCACAACCACAATACTCTCTTCTCTCTCTCTCTCTCTCTCTCTATGTCTCTCTCAGACCACCTTGAAGATAGCCGAGACTCATGGGGGAGGGATAGAGAGCAATAGTGAGTGAGTGAGCCATGGAAATTAACAAATTAAACCCTCTCTCTCTCTCCCTCTTTCTGAGCGGTTCAACAAGAAAGAAGTGCCATTTGAGAAGGAAGCTTTATCTTTTGAGGGGAATGTTGTCTGGCTCGAGGACCCTTCTTCATCTTGATCTTTTGTGTAGACTCCTATACTTGTGGTCAAGGAATGTATAGTGTTTTCGGACCAGGCTTCATTCCCCCCAATTATATGCTTCCAAACTCTTATCAACCGAAACCCCGGTATCTTCCGATCGAGATTCATCCGACCAGAAATTGACTTCTCTCAAAAGATGTTTTTTTCGTAAGTATAAACCTTTGATCCAAGCATGATAACATAGTATCATACTATCTTGTAGCATCTGCTAATGGAACGCTTTATAGGTTTGTTTGGTCTCCCTCCCTCTATGGTTTATTTATTTATTGGATTTATGGATTTAGTAATAAAGTTTTGTTTTTTTCTTAAATGTAGGTAGATCTGAGCCGTGGGGTTTGGTTTTTGGATGAATTAAAGATGTTGGCAGTTTGCAGATTGGTGTAATGATGAAGCATTTTGACCTGGGGGTGGTTTCACTTGTGCGCAAAAGGTTTTCATCATTACTTCCTTTTCGTTTCTTTCTTTTTCTCTGATCAAGTTATGATGGTGTTTTTGTTGTCAGGGTGTAACTACCTTTTTCTTCCTTCATCATTAGCCAGATCTTCTCCCAATTATGTTTTCCAGTATCCGATCTGTCTGTTACTGCCATGTTTTCTCAGATCTGGCCACCTTTGAAACTCAGCTAAATATTCTCCTCTTTTTCAAGCCCCTCCCCCTCCTCCTCCCCCTCCCTCCTTTTTTGTCATTCTACCTCTCTCTCTACCTAGTTTCTCTCTCTATTTAGGGTTTCGTGGCCTATGTTATGTCTCTAATCTCTATTATTTACTTTTTATTATGTTAAGCTGGTACTTGAATCTTATATGAAGAAGAAGCAAGTGGATGGCATCCCTTTTACTTTTATTATTATTAACTATTTTTATTAGTCATTTCACCATTGTCAAACTGTGTTGTTGTCAAATCGAGTCTTAATTTGATTAAATGTGCCATCTGTTACTCGAACGAACACATATAGTGTCAAGAGCCTTGTAGACTCCGCCCTCTCTTTATTGGATTTTTGTGCTTCAAGTGGTCAAAAACATGTTTCTTAATTAATTCCCCTTTATTATAAGAAACCAATCAAGGTCTTTAATGTGATTTGTTACATCATAAATTGATGATCCTTGAATCTGTTCTTGTTATTGTGGGTAGCATCTAGCTTCCTTCTATGGCTGGATTTAGTAATGTCACACAGATCTATACTTTTTTCTGTTTGCTTTGTCATTCGTTTTCAGTTCAATTTGTTACTAAACTGGGTAGATCTGAGCAGTGATGATACAGAATAGAATCAATTTTTCTTGTGGGTGCTGCTGAACAGTGTAAGTTTTTCAATGGACAGCTTCAATGTTTCCCTGGCTTTGATATCTCACATTTGATATCTGAAACCCTAATTTCCTGCACAATCAAACAAACAATGTACAAGATGCTTCTCTTTCTACTGTTTAAGTTTCGATGTTAATTAATTTATGAGCGGAGAGGAAACAAAAAACTCTATCATCGATAGCTACAGTTCTTCAAGGATAAGGTAATTATTTTTTTTATTAAGGATAATGAATCTTGATCATGAGTTCAGGAAACATTACAATTGTGCGTTTTAGCTCTCTCACTAATCATAGAAGCAGCAAAAGAATGTGAATGCTTCGTTAGGAAGCAAAGATTTTTATGCAGGTGATGAATGTTTGAGCAACTCGGTATTGTCCCAACCGGACTCACTGCTGTGTAGTAAGTAAGCTTTTAGTTTGTTTGTGTTGTTACTATATGCTTAATAATTTGCAATGATGGGACTCAATGATCAATTGATTAAAAAATGAATTTTGTTCGAGTCTTTTTATTTAACATTTTTTTTTTTGCCGTGTTTTCTTCATTAGCACAGGGAAGTGGAAGAGACTACAGCTTCATATTAAGTTTGATTCAGAATAGAAGACAAAAAGGATCTGCAAATAGCTAGGGGCATTGGGGAACACGAATGACATGATCACAGTGCTCAATGCTCATACAGCACTACTTTTCTTTATCACCATTGTTGTTCACATATTCATGTTACTTGCACCCAAATATGTACACTTAATTTATTATTTTCAACGCAACCCATGTATCCATTCCAAACTATCTTACTATAATATGGTCATAAAAAAAACTCTTACTATAATACTATTTGAATTGTCGTTTTAATCTAGAAATTATAACCTCGTGAATTGTCATAAAATACAAAAGACCATACTATGCTTGGAATATATTGTCCTTTTTTTTTTATCAAATTTCTCGGGGTAAAAGCTTTCATTTTGACTATGCATGATCTCACTCTGTACCTTTGCTTGCTTTTTGTGTGTGCAGAATTCTCAGGCATAAAAAGTTGTGAAATTCAACTTGATCTTAATTAATGTCAATGGTCTTTGTGATTAAAGGGATTGATTGTAGTAATTATACTTTATGAATATGTAAATGCTGTCTTATAAAGAATTGCTTTTGGGAAATTGGAACCTTTTGACCTTTTGTAACGTAGCATAAAGTTGAAGCCCTTGGGGGGGTTTGCCTTGTGTTTTCCCAATGCATGATATGCTTGAGAGGGAGAAAGAAACTGCTGGGTCATGCTTGTTGAATTCCCATACAGCTTTTTTGGTCACAGATAACTTTTCCACGAATAATTGGAGAGCGGATAAAACTAAGTAACCACAACAAACTTTTTGTAGTCTTTGTACTAATATTTGGATAGGAATTGTTGAGGACCTCTCGTAGTCTTTCCATGCATATATATACATACATAGATTAATTAGGTGTACCATCTAATGAAGTGATTGCCCACAGGTAGGGTATAGCAGAATTAGACCCCTTTGACACATACTAGTGGGATCCAGAGGCGACTTTGGATGTGCCTTTTTCTTCCTATGGGACCCATTCATCCGTCTAAGTAGGAAACAAACATGTGCTATTGCTAGCTCTATGTGTTAACAACCAGTTTTTAACAAGTTTAATAGCTATACAATGTTAATATTGTACAAAAAATTACACTCAACTGATAAAAAAATCATTATTGGTATGAATTTTAGGTTGATTATTGGAAAAGTATAGTTGATTATTTGTGATTGAATGATAATATAAAAATTGTTTCTCTTTTTTTAATTCCTTGATGGTAGATTGGTAGTACTAATCAATTAATGGAGAATTGTGGTTAAAGTGTTAAAATATCCAATTGTCATCTAATGACTCATGAGAAAACTGCAATTTATATGTTGCTAAGTAAGGCCTGGCTCGTTAGGTTTAAACACCAAAAAGAAAAGAAAAATAAAATGTTTTCTCTATAACACTACTACCATGGTGTCCTGGACTTACTAAGAAGGGACCCAATTAAGCAGGGCAATCCATTATCAGAGATCCAGCTCTTTGCTGACAAACAACAGTTTTTTTTCACAGTAAGTAATTATGGTGTGAAATGAAATTATATGCCACATGTGGACAATTTTGGTTTGCAAACCAAAGCAAAATTGTTTAAAGATAAGAAAAGCACTAATTAACTTTCATAGGTTTTTTTCTTTCTAGGAATCGAAGACAGATAGATACCACTTTCATAGGTTTCAAGTGTTCATAACTCAATTAAGTCAATAAATATGAAAAGATCAAATCAAAATTTCTTATTATGGGTTCTTTTATGTTTTAATAATATCGATTGATTGGTTTTTTTATTTATTTATAAAAAAAGAAGCTAACTATAATATTAATCATAGTGTAAGTTCAAGTGAAAAAAAAAAAAGAATAAAGTTGAGTAAATATAAAAGCATAAGAGGTTACAATACAAAAGAGTTAGTGCCCAAATTCTTCCACAACGAAATGACCGTGGGCTAAAGCAAATTCACCCCAAACCCACGCCGATGCTCCATAACCCAATAGGTAGGGGCCTAAAATAACTAAGTGCCCAAATATTAGCCACAGTAAATTAACGTGTGGTGTATTAAATCCAAATAGCTACATTTGAATTTTGTTTTTGTTTTTTACCGATAACATTGCTACAAAATATTCATTAATTTTATTAATAACTAATCTCCATCAGAAAATGGTTATTTTCAGTAGGATCTATCCTCTCAACCATATTTTTTCTATCTAGAAGGCTCAAATTCAAGACCTTATTTAAAAGATGATCAAATTCAGTATTAATAAGATTATTTTGGTTATTGTGTCTATATTTGTATTGAATTAAACTTAAATAAAATATTTTTTTTTATCTTTTTAACTTTTAATTAGGTATCAACTACACGGATGACAACAACGATCATAATAGTGATTATTGTAATAGTGGTGACGACAGTTATAATGATGATGAGATGACAATGATCATGATAATGGTCATGATGATTGTGATAGCGGAAATCTGGTGATAATAATAGGTTAGTGAGTGACAAGATACTTTAAGATGTTGTAATTGAGATCTTCTAAAAATTTGACTTTGGTGAAGTGAACCTTTTAAAGATTTGTTGATTATACTTTAATTTAAAAGTTAATATTAATAATTTCATTCTCATTTAAGATAAACATTTTCATAGTAGTTATTATCTATATATATATAAAGGGATGTATATAAATTTCTAGGTTATTGTGATTATTTTTATCATTTGTATTTTTTTAACTAATATTTAGCTTGTGAAATGAACAACATAAATAAATATATATTGTTAATATATATATATATATATATATATATTATATTATAAATTGTTAAAAAAGATATTTTATTATTTTTAAACATATAAATTATATTTTCAATTTATGATAAATAATTTATACAGTGATACAAAGTTATATTTAACAATTTAGTGATAAAAATATTAAAATTCAATTGAAACATAAAAAATAAAATGATAGAATGAAAGAGATAAACAATCAACACAATTTAATTTTGAGAGTAGGGATGACACTAGATAGGTCTAAGGTATTATAGTATATATCTGATCTCATACCAGCACTTAAAAAAATTATACCCAAACCTTGACCTGCATGGATAATAATTGTAATATTTGTGTCATTTCTCATTGGATATCTAAATGCTCACACATGTACCTATTACCCGCAACTTAATTAACTATGAAAAACTGGTAAATAAAATATTAATTAAAATACAACGGTAATAAATTAAAATCTCATTGAAAATATTTTATAAAACATAATCATAAAACATCACAAAAAATAAAATCTTATTCAAAGATCTTTTACAAAACATAACAATGATAATCATAAAGCACCAATAGAGAAAATTGGGAAAATAAGCAAATGAGGAACGCGATTTTTTTTTAATTAAAATCCTATTCAGAGACCTTTATAAAACATAAAGGGAAATTAAGAAAAGAAACAAATAAAGAAGATGATATTTTTTAACTAAAGAACATGATTTATTTGTAAGTTTTAATATATTTTAATCAATAAAAAAGAATTTGTATGAAGAAGTGTGTTAAAAGGAGTATTACTAACAGTTCTCTAACCGTGTTTATCTATAACATTCCACAATATTAAAAACAAAAGACAACTGCATGAAATTTAAATCCCTGCAAATATCAAAATACGTTAATCGAACCTCTATCGTTGCTCAGCACATTTATATATTTACCTTGTTTTTAATCAAATACTAATATTACCTTCTCCAATTTGCATCGAGTATGTTCGATGCACATCGTCATCACATCTTCTAGTCTGAGTTGAGTTGCTACGATGATGACAATTTTTTTAACACTTGAATCAGTCTCATATGCAAAGAAATAAATATTACTTTTGCTTAATTGGATAAATAATACGTATATCATTGGACTTTAGTATTATGGGTTGATTTAAGGATCTTAGATGGTTTTTGTTTTTAATGAAAACACAATGTGTGCAACAGTTATAATTACACGTACGCCATTTTTACTGATGAACTATTACGCTTGTTATATTTTCATGGCGCACTAAAATTACATTTTTGGTGTGGATACACCAAATAACATAAAAACAACACTCGAATCTTGTCATTGATTTAAAGCTCAAATAATCAATTGGACTTAGGATGTAAGAATTAAGAAACATGGTATATATAAGTATTGGTATATTAAATTAAATAGGTTTTGTGATCCTGAATTCCTGATCCAACAAGTGTTTTTTCGCAGTCTATGAGAGGGTGGTTTAGTCACTACTTAGAGGTCAGTTTTTTTTTTTATATAAATTTTTTTTGGCTGGTTTACGATGGGGAAGGCCCATAAAGAACATTAATACTCAAGTCAACAACAATTTTCAACATACTACAATAAGTATAGGATGTAACATAATATAGGCCCAAATACCTATCTATTTATAGGTATGCCCTTGGAGACTAAGTTGCACCTCCCTCTTGATATCGGCATCAATGCGAGAATATTAGATACAACTATTGTGAGTTCAAAATTTTCTACCTATCTAACCAAAACGATTATCAAACATTAGAGGTAACTTAACGTGATGGGGGAGGTGGGAGTGTCAACCCGGTGCCAAAATATCTTGACCACTAGTGGTGAAATTAAAGAGAGTACTTAGTATGTTCCACTTTAAGCTCAAAATTACTTAACTTAAATATAAGTTTGTACATATATTTTTATATTAAAAGTGACATCTTATTTTGTTCACTATTTTTTTTTTGTCTTTATAATTAAAATTAAAGATTACCTTTTTTATGTATTGTTAGTGTAAATTTTTTACACTATCAACTAATCACAAATAATTATGGATAATCTTTGTTAGAGATTTGATATTGACTGAATTATATAAACAAAAAATTTGTATATAAGTGAGAAATTTTTTTTATCTCTCGAACTAGTTTATGAAATTGAAAGAGAAATAAATTCTTAGTTCAATCTTATAAATTTCATGTTTAGAGAAAACATGTATAGGAGATCTTACATCAATATATGTAAAAAATAATTCTTATATCTTAATTCTAAATTCTTTTAAGATAATTATTATAAAAATTAAAATAATTATTATAGATAACAAGTTGGGATAAAATTCTATATAAATTATTTACTCTATTTGTAATTTACGGAATACTGATTTTAACTTAAAAAAAAAAATGAATACAATGTATCATTATGAAATTTAAAAGTAGAAGAGTTTTGTAGCTAGGCTACAATCCATGACGGCAGTCCCTCTCCCACTTGTAAAGAAAAAAGGAGCTCAAAGTCTGAGTCATTCATATTTATCATTAAATAACCGACTTGATCAATTTTTGCAATGAAGTGTTCCACCTCACCTGATCCCCTTATATGAATAATGACGTTTTTTGCCGCCATATATGCCAATAGTGACCCATTTTTCTCACATTGCAACATTTTGAGTTGATTTCTATCCACTACTTGCAAATATAAAACCCCATAAACAATCATAGTTTTTCACGAAAACACTTAGGTAGGAATCCAGCTCAAACTTTTTGTCTTCTGATGTTGGAGAGTGAAGAAAACTACAACTTCGAATTAGAAGTTCCGGTCACAAATCGTCCCTACCCCCACCTTCATCATAGAAAGAAAGTGTTAGCTAAAGATATACCAAAAGGGTTTTTGCCAATCAAGGTAGGGCAAGGTGAAGAGCAACAAAAAATTGTGATGCCTATTATGTACCTCAACCACCCTTTGTTTTCTCAGCTACTCAAGGAGGCAGAGGAAGAGTATGGTTTTGATCAACAAGGAACCATAATTATCCCTTGCCATGTGAAGGACTTTAGGTACGTTCAAGGCCTCATTGATAAGGAGAAGTGCTCCCAACACCAACACCAACACCATGTCATAAGCTGTTTTAGGCCTTCACATTAACAATATCTCTCACTCAGAACACATTCACAACACACACATATATGCATGTTTCTTCTTTGTGGATATGGCCAAGTGATACATAGTTAACTACTGTCAATCCATATATGAGCTAAGATTGGGAACGATGATAATCATGAAGTTTCTTGCGTGCATTTGTAATTTATTTTTTTCCCATTTGTATTGGCAAATGTAATATGGAAAGGGAAAAAAATAAAAACTGATTTCTTTTTTTATCTTGTTTTCCCTTTATCCCTCTCCACCCTCTCTTGTGAAGATGAATTTAATGGGAATATGTTGTTCTCTGCGAGGGTAAAACAGTCACTATATATAATTTATTTTTCATTAATTGTGGATTGAAGATTACAACCGGACTAGTGATAGATAACTTTTACAAGCTCTTATTAAGTTCAAAACGATTATTGTCACACTTTAGCACAATTAGCTTTTGTTTTGAAGGAAAAATACTGGATTGAGGAAACTCCTCCCCAACTGGTTTTCCATTTTATGTGATGATGTAAGGCTGTTGCCTGTTGTTGATTGAATGATAGAAAAATCACACACACACACACACACACACACACACACACACACACACACACACACACACACACACACACAATCAAGCCACACCACAATATACAAAAACCTTCCCCAGCAAAAAGTTACAGGTCATTTATGATGAAGGCTCATATAAATGAAAAATAATCCAATGAGAATCAAAGGAACTATAACTACACTCACTGTGTCCACCTCACTGATCCTTAACATAGAATGTAATGAAAAAAATGCAACAGCTATTGAGAAAAAACAGAGAATGTAGAACCACCCAAAGAACACCTTAAATACAAGTGTCTGAATTTCTTCTGCGTGAAGTAATTGGATAATATCAAATAAAGAATCTTGAGAAAAATAAAGGTTCATCCATAATTGCTAATGTTCCTATTTGTGCATCTCATAAATCATTCAAGCATATGGCTCCTATTACGGATTATTAAAGATTAGATGAAACGTTAACGTCTGAATATTTGAATTTGCTTGAAATAGAAGTGAAATTGAAGTAATAAAAAGATGTAGATGGAAAACTACTAAACACGTGCACAAAGGGTTTTAATTATACACCATTAACTTTCGTACTAGATGTACAAATTTGATCATTAAAAACCTGGAGTAGAAATTTTCTTGCTAGATGGAAATTAAACTACTTAACACGTTTTTTTAATAAAATTCAAAGACTAAATTGTAGTGTATGAAAGTTGAAGGACTAAAAATAAGATTCAATGAAAATAAAAAAATAAAAAAATATTTTATCCAATTAATTTTTGTGTTCAAATAAATACGTTGTGTATAAATATTAAATATATAATTAGATAATTAAAATTAGTTATTGGAAGAAGGGTCTAAATTTAGTGTTGAACCATACTTAAAGAGCTACGTAGGATAGACTCTTTAAACATATGTAGCTTAGACTCTTTAAGAACACAATAGTAATTCTTGGTTATGCAAATATAATAGCACATTTGGGGAAAGTGGTTATTTCTGAACTGCTACTGTAGTTTTTTAAAAGATTAGTCACATGACTTTTTAGTGTGGGATACTTATTGTTGGGGGAAAAAAGACAAATGTTAATGATATTTTTTCTAACACTCTCTTTTTAACACTTTTTATATGATTCACTAAAATTTATTAAAATTAATGATGGTCCAATTTTAAACCAAGAGAGATAATTATTAAATGATAAGCATGACCTATTGGTGACTTTTCATAAATTTAATTAATCATGAAAAGAGTTAAAAGAAATGAAAGTATTAAAGAGAGAGTAGTTAACTTTCCTAAAAAAATACTAGTGAAAAAAATAATTTGAGTTTCCAAGGTTTTCGTTTTCAATTTTTAAAAAGTTTTGCAAATCAAAGATGGATAAAATGAATCAATCATTTTATCCTATCTCGTTTTATTATGAAATAATATAGTAGGTCGTACTAGTAATTATGCTAGTAAGGGTGGCGGGTGAAAGTTGTGGCTACACGAGTGGTGACGATAATAACGATAATAGAATAATGATAACAATGATAATAATAACAATGATGATAATGATAATGATATAAGATTGATATCAATGAAAATGATATTATAATAATAGTGATGATAGAATTGATAACAATATTAATAATAATAGCAATGGGCTGAAATAATATCGGTGAAGTAAAATAGTGACTAAGATTTTTAATCAATCTCATTGAAATAGTTACTAACATTGTATATTTCTAATGAAAATCTAAACTCGCTAAGAACTTGGTGAGATTTTTTTTATCGAAAGCTAAGATTTATTATTTTAGACAACTAAAAGTGGTGTCCACATATATTGTAAAAGCTTGATTATTTGATTACTTGATTAATTAATCTACTATCTAAACGCCACAAACAGTCCATCTGTAGACAAGTAGGATGATCTTATATCAGAATTATATTTGGAATGAAATTAGAATGATACAAATTAAACTAGTCACAAGAAATCAAGAATTAAGATTTTTTTTTTTTGCTGAGTTTCACAAGAATTAAGATATCGAAAGATATTTAAAAGAAGAAGAAGAAGATATCGATAGATACTTTATATATTCAAGAAGCTTCTCGATAATGAGTATTTTGTAAGAATTGGGCACAACTGAATTCTTTTTTAATTTTTCCTTACAAAATTTCTTTTTTAATTTAATTGAAATATACTAGAAGTATAAAAAAAATTATAATCACTTAATCATCAACTAACATATAACTATTTTTTATTTATTATAATCATTTTAAAAATCATATTTTAAGTAATTTTCACTTGGTTGATAATTTATAAATTTTAACATTAGTATTGAATCAAAATTCTGTTTCGTGAGAAATGAAATTTTTTAATGGGAAAACAAGTGGCTAATATTTTACAGAAAAGTAAAATTTAAAAATAATTTTAATTGTTATAGAAATTAGAAAAGTTAGCTTCTCAAAAAGTATATAATCTGATTACGTATTGTGTGGAAATCTTTTTCTAATTATTTTTCTTGGCCCTGGGAATGGAATTGATAACAGTATTGCAGCCCAACGTTGAAAATGAAATGGAACTCAAAATTAATCTAGCAGAAGAGATTTGGGCCCATGCATGCGAAGGAAACACCAAACTAAGGAAAATGACTTATTTGTCATATAAACTGTAAATTAAAATTAAAATTATATTTCCCTAAACCAAAATCTACTATAAATTTTCCCCAACGGCTCTACTTGGTACATACTACATCCTCCCATGCCCCATTTGTCTCTTTGTTTTTGTGACAATCAATTTCATCTCGGTGATCACAAGCTCAAGATATGTCCTACTTTTAGTTTAGGTAAATTATTTACCATACTTTTATACTGTTTTTCTTTCCTTTTTATTCTTAAAATATTTATTAAATTTCTTAATTACCTATTTTAAATACATATGATTTGATTATTTCTTTGTTTTTCTCTTTCATTTATTCTTCCTACACAATTTTTTTATATTACACTATTTATTTAATCATTTATTATTTTAACATTATTCTTCACAAAATTGATAATGGTAAATATTATATTTATTTTATTTTTCTATTATTTTTTGAACAATTTTATGTTAAACAATTATTTTAATTATTATGATAATTAACATAATGAAAATATAATGTCTACTTAAATATATTTTATTTATTTATTTTAAATTTGATTAAAAATATTTTTAAATATAATATAAGATTAATAGTAAAATACAAAATATGAAAAAATATAATAAAATAATTTATCTACAAATAAAAATGACAAGAATTTAAATAAAGTAAAAAAAACTAAAATTATTTCTTTATGGAATTCTTTTTACTTATCATATAAATATGTAAAATATATTTTTATCCATAAAATATGATTGAAATTTATATAAACATATCATATAAGTATGTTTATTTATGTGATTTTATATTTTAATTCTTATGATTTAATGAGTTAATTTAAATTTTTTTAGTCATAAACATACATTTTGGAAAGAAGAAAGTACAAGCACTAATTATTAATTTTCTTGAAATTAAATAATTAAAATTATTTATTTATTATAATCATTAAATTTTAAGAAAATAAATAATAAAAATGAGTTGAGTTGATTTTTACTCATATATATATATAATTTTATTTGATGAAGAAAAATATATTAATTTGAAAAACAGAAAGCAGAGAATGAGATGGATATTTTAGGAAAGAAGTACAAATACTGTCAGCTTCCGTATAATCACTGTCGACGGGTCTGGCCACATAAAGATACAACCTTCACACTTTTGAGTTTTGACATGTTCAAGGCTTCAAGCAATGTGTTTCTTGTTTAGGGTACAAATAATGCTAAATGCTAAATAAACACATAAATAAATAATGCTAAATGCTCTTTTCTGTTTCTGCCTTCCTATTTTCCCCATCCACATCTCTTCCTTTCCCCTTCATCTCAATGTCTATCAAAAATCCTAGTCTTCTAAACTTTCCAAGCAAAGATTATTATTATTGTTTTTCTTTTGTGTTACTTTTTTTATTATTATTATTTTACACTTTTTTCCATGTAGTTGTATTGTTGCTTTCGCTAGGGGCATGTTATATATGTAATTTTTAACTGAATAATGAGCGTATAATGGTCTTTTAGTTGAATAACCAATGAAAAATACAGTCATTAGTTAGCAACTCATGGAGAAAGTTGAATAACCAATTTTTGGTATAATGGAGCGTATAATTTTCTGCTTTTTATATTGTGTACGGAATACTTAACAATTAGAGGGGGGAAAATGTTAACAGAATTTGCCTCTATTGCCTTGTCAGATAATATATGCTATAAAAAGTATTTGTTAACAAGTTGGGTATAACCTGATATTATTCTCCATATATATTCTTTTTTATTAATTAAAATTTATTAAAAAATTATAAAATCAATAAAAGGTCATTAAAAAGATGTGAAATTCATGAAATTTTATTATTTTTAATAAATTTCAACAATATATATATATATATATATATATATATAAAGAGTTTGTCACGAAATATGATTCTAATATTTTTCTGCTTGAAATATAAGTGTGAGATAAAATTACATATTCATATAAATAACACATAAGTAAAGAGAATATTCATAAACATAAATTTTAAAATTTTGAATTAAAATATGATATTAAACTCATTTATATAATATATTCATAATTCAT
>PYAF01004387.1:1799616-1878282 GCA_007407185.1 Glycine tomentella | reverse complement strand
ATTCATTGAACCAGCAATAAAACAGGCTACTAAGAAAACACTTTTAGTCTTACATAAAAAAAAACATTTTAAGTCGCAAATTATGTGTGAAAAGTTTTTTTTTTTTTTTCTATTTGACTTGCAGGTTCTTTAGTGATATCGAATATATCCTTACAAGCTTCAATTCTTTATATTAGTTATAATATCAAGATATGACAAGCTTCAATCTTTTATATTAACAATGAAACTTATTAGTCAAAATTTAATCACACTTAAAACTCTCTATTTTGTATATTTTGTGAAAATCAAATTTAGATCTTCTCCAATGAACTTTGTTATTAACTATGAACTTTGTTATTGACTCATTATAATTTTACACCGCTAACATCGTCAACAATCAATCAATATATATATATATATATATATATATATATATATATATATATATATATATATATATCGTCAAGATAATTCGTTGAACTCATAAAATTATGCATATCAGTTTTTTAAGGTGCTCAATATACATTGATATCCTTTTATTTTTGCTGGTTCAATGAATCGCGTGAGGCTTTCGAACTATGCAAGGATTTTCCATTCATAACCTGTACTTGAATTGAAAGATATTTCGTATATTTTGTTTTGTTTTGTTTTTTTCAGGGTTACTTTGTTTTGTTGTTAAATTTACCGATCTTCTCAAAATCCATTGCATTATCACTATCTAAACTTTGTTAAGGATAAATTATACTTTTCGTCATTATCTTATTTTGAATGATGATTTTGATTCTTTATCTTTTTTAAAAAAATATTTTAATTATTTATCTTTTAAGTTTGTATTAATTTAGTCCTTTAGAATTATTATTGATTTTGAAACATGATTTTAAATTATTTTTTGACTGATTCAAAATGTAAAATTTATCAAATTAACTTCACTTACATAAAAATTATACAACCTGTATGATGTTTAAACTTTAAACAAAAAAGAATCATAAATATGATAAAAAAAAACATAATAAGCGAGTCCAATTAGCAACTAATAAATATGCAAGTCATATTTATTAATTTATTCATCAAATATAATAAATAAATTAAAAAAAAATTAATTTTAATATATTGTTACTATAATTTTTTTTATATTATTCATTAATTGAAAATATTCTAAATTTTTAAAATAATAATTATAAAAGTCAATAATTTATGATTGTATAATAATGTTAAAAATTCTTATCCTATTGGTATGTTTTAATTAAATCCATAAAGGATTTCATTTCAACAATTTTTAGAAATATATTTAAAAATTTAAAAATAAATTGAGTCATATTTATTTTTGTTAACTTCATAATAATAGGAAAAAAAAAGTCAATGCCAAATACTGCAGTACACAGTTCAAAGGGTTTTAAGGGTCCATATATCTTTACTGTCATAAAAAGTATAGTATCAAAACTTACTCTTTGCAGCAACCTATAAATATCATTTTCCCGGTTCTGTGTATTTATGTGTTAAGTTAAATTCAATTCTTAAATGTTAATGTTCAGCATTATTCGTAAGACATTTTAAGAGCAAGCAATGAATCCGTTTTGAAAAATCATAATGATACGTTGTTTTTATGAGTTTAAGTTTTATGTATAGTTAATGTAAAGATTTATAAACTATAAAATATCATGTATATACTTTATAAGTTAATGATAATAACAATATATCATTTATATCAATATATTTATATGAAATTTTATTTTATATAATGTAAAGATCTCATAATTGAAATTATAAAATATGTTAAATAAAATATAACCCAAAGTAAAAAAAATAAAGGGAAAAGTATAGAAAAAGAGAACATAAGAGTTTAAAAAGAATAATAACTATGAGTATTTTTTTCAAGATGAATTATCTTACAAATGATAATTAGGATGTTACAAAGATAAATAAAAATAAAAAAAATCATAAAAGATAAAGAAAGATATGAGTTAAAAATATTAATTTTATTAGTTTTTAAAATTGTATACAATAATAAATGATTTTAGATTTTTTTAAAATTTGGTCAAAATTATATTTAATTCTTAAATTTTAGAAATGATAATTTTAATCATCACATCTTGTCACTAAAATTTATACTTTGTTTTGAGTTGACCATGAATGATAAAACAACCATATTTCAATCAATGACCAAAATTACCATTTTTGAAATGTAAGATTTTATTATTTTAAAAATTGAATATAAATATTAAAAATTTATAAGAGTAATTTTAGTGTTGGGTTTTGGAGAGAGATCTTCAACTGAATATATCTCATTTCCCATATTTACCATTAAAGAAATAATGAAGATACCCACTTAGAGATCTGATTCTAAATATACTATAATAATTAATGTATTTTATTCAACCATTTTAATTATAATATTTTTGAAATGTAAGATTTAAAATTAATTTTGACCAACCTAAGAAAATTAAAATAAATTTTACCAAAAATCAATATAACATATGCCATTTATATTTTGAAAAAAGAGAAAAAAATGTCATGTAGTAATTTAAACAGTGATGCAAGGTTATGTTTAACAAAATTATTTTAAAAAATTAACTAGAAGTTAAACGATCGATAAAAAAATATAAATATTGAGTGAAATTATATGTTAAAGTAATTAAACATATAAAAATTACATTTGAAAATAATAAAATTTTATCTTAAATATAAAAAATTATAAAAATCTAATAAATATTTAAAATAAAAAAGATAAAAATTAACATTTAAAAGAAATACATCGCCATTCAATCATAAAAAAAAAAAAACAATCAAAATATATTAATTGTCACATTGAAGATATTAACAATGCATCTATAATATACCAAATTTACAAGATATGATATGATCATCACAAGTGTCCTTGATGATAGGGGGCAACAAATCAGATTCCAACTAACTTTTCCTATTTTTCCTCTAAACCTCTCAGAGTGACACGATTGACCCAAAAAAATGGTGATCATCATCACCCACCCCAATCAAAAGGTCTAGACTAGTCCCACTTGTAGTCCTAAGCCTAGAGCCCATATTCAGGGAAAAATTTCTCTCACACACACACTATACTTTTTGTCCTATATATCATCAGTTCCAAGTCTTTGGCATAGCATATGAATACTAGTTTACTTTCTCATTATCATTATCATCATCATCAGTCATGTCCAACAATCCAAGGTCTCTGAGTTACTCTTCCCTAACCCGTTCCAACATGGCAACAACAGGCTCAGAACCTTGGTCCTTTTTTCTCATCTTCGTTTTCCTGTGACTTTTTCTTTCTTTCTTTCTTTCAAACACAAACAAACAAACAAACTTTTGAGTCCTCCTTTTTTCTTGTTTCCTTTGTCTTTCTTTCTTCCTTGGTGCCAGAAAAAAATGGGTATAGGGGAGAAGAGTTCGAGCAAGAGTTTCAATCTGCACCATCGTGAAGGGAAGAATAAGCAGCAAGAGTTCAGAGGGGTCCCCAAAGGGTGCATGGCAATCAAGGTTGGTCAAGGGGAAGAGCAACAAAGGTTCGTGGTGCCTGTGATTTACATCAACCACCCTCTCTTCATGCAGCTTCTGAAAGAGGCGGAGGAAGAGTATGGCTTTGATCAAAAGGGCACCATCACCATCCCTTGCCATGTTGAGGAATTCAGAAACGTTCGTGGCTTGATTGATAGGGACAAGTCCCTTCATCACCACCACCACCACCACCATGTTGGGTGCTTTGGCTTCTGAATTCTAGTCAAAAAGTCCAAGGTTTTAGAAACGACAACATCGAGGTTTTCAGAGTCTTGTTCACAATTTCCTGTGATATTAAGAATCCCGATGAAACCGCAGTCGCAATTTAAAATTTGGATGAAAACCATGAAAGAAAGAATTGATCTTGGGCTAGAAATAATCACCCCTATAGTTTTTTTTTTTTTTTTTTAAGGATTTTCTCATGTAAATTCCTAGTTTTTAGACCTTTTTTTAGTGTTTGGTTTATGTGAAAAGGAAAAAAGCCTTCTTAGGTATGTGATGGCGAGGACAGCTGAACAGAATGTTACTTCTTCCAATTGTACTTACTTTTTTTTTCTATATTGTTAGGAATCGTAATAGAAAAAAGAGATGCTTTTCTTTTCTTTTTCATTTCTTTTTGTGAAAATTTTTTCACGCGCTGGAATAATGGGTACACCACTCTTTCGGAAAAGAGAGAAGAAAATTGACGGTAAGTAGGGCCGAAATTTTGTTTCTTTTCCTTTCTTTTGAGTCACTGAATTCTCCCTAATCAAATTGGTATCTCTATCTCACTGTAATCAATGGGGTTATGTTCTGATTAATTATTAAGTTCTTCATTATGATTAAAAAAATATCTGTCACTGTAACTGATGGGGTTTTTGAATAGGGTTTACATGCCTAATTATGTTCTGATTATTGAAATTCTGAAAAGTTGAGTCATATAACCAGATTTGTGTAGGTCTAATCAATTGTGAACTTTTGCACGGTATATCATTCCAAATTCCAATTAGTTTTTTTTTTTTTTTTTTTTAATCTTGTATGTGTGTAAGTGTCTCTGAACAAGGATATGGGCCAGAAAGGGAAAATGAGGTTTGAAAATGGAACAAAGCACTGAGGTAGGTGTGTGGACCATTTCTGTGTCTGAATTCTGAAATAAACTGAATCACTGAGATCAGTCTAGGAATGAGTGAGGGAAGCAGAGTCTCATGAGATTGATTTTCCTTGTCTTTTTTTTTTCTTTGAAGACAATTCAATTCGAAATAGGATTAGATACTAAATGTGTTTTCCTTCCTTTTTCTCACAGTAGAGAATGCACCCTGTTGGTGTTTGTTTGGATCATAGACATTGAATAAGGGTAGGTGAAGGTGAAGGACAAACTACCGTGCATATAGAAGGTGTCAGTGGGTGGGTGCATGACTTCCACGTTCACAAAGGGTCTAGTGTTATTTTATGTGCATAATCCAAGGGGCACACATTTAATTCTATCCAAGTGCTACCTTTGTAGTTTGTACCCCTTCAAGGATTTGAAACTTTAAAACAAAAAAGATCCAAACAGGGAAAAGATTTTTCGGATGGGGTTTATTTTATTTTATCTGAGGCAATGGTTCAGGAATATCAAAGTTTTTTCACTATAATCTTTGGCTGCTATACCGTGTAGTTTTCTATATGAAGTGATTGACTAATTCTATCATAGAAGAATACAAGGACAACATCAACCCCACTTGCACAAGGAGCTAGGTCCACTATGCTCCCCCTGGCCTTCAATTTTTGAATTACTTGAAAGCAATTGCAGCATGATTTGTTCTTTCTCTAGCCACACGGTTAAAAAGAATCACACCAGGGGATGGAAAATCATAAATCAAGTGCATTAATTGGACTTGCAATACGTTTTTGTTTTTGCATTTAATTGAAAAGAAACAGGACTCTCTAGAGGGATTCGCATGGATCAGAGAAAAAATATTAATTTAAAGGAGAACATTAATTAATGATTTATATTTTTTTATCAGTTATAAATGACTTATATTTAATGCTATTAATTTTATTTGTAGAAATATTAGTAACAGTTCTTTTAAATACATCAATACATTATTGATTTCAGTGGTATTAACTATTTGAGTTTGAATTTTTTAAACCATATCTTGAATTCAAATTTTATGTCTTATGAAAAATATGATTGAGATGAGAGACTTACTAAAAATAAACAACCAAATTATTTAATAAATATTAATTTTAATATATTATTTATTATTAGTTGAAATTTATTAAAAATCATAAATTTAAGTGATTTCATGTCTTATTTAATAATTCAATCTCTTCTAATTTTGTAAATTTAATAAATTTTAACTGATCTTGAGAGTGTTTTAAAATAAATGAGTTGCTAACACTCCTCTTTATATAATTAGTTAGAAAAAAAGCGTTTTTTTATATAAAAATGGTATTAATCTATTTTTAGTTTTCTTACTATGATTTTTTTTTATTTCAACAGTATTTTTTTAATAAAAACTTGTATTTAATGATTTTTAAGACACTTATACTTTAAAAAGTAAATTTCAGAATCTACAATGGTTAATTGGAAAAATTAATAACGGTCAATTAAAAATTGAAAGTGGTGGACTTTTTTGGTTAAAATAGTTATGAATTTTGTAATCTCCATCACTTTAAATGTCGGACATGTTCCTTTTTTTGGGGTGAATGTCCGATACTTTCCCAATTGCATTATCATATAACTTTGTTATAAGCTGCTCAATCCTTATAATAATTATTCAATAATATTATTCGTCTCAAAAGACATAATAGTATCATTGTATCAACGTTTTTTTTTTTTTTTTTTTTTTTTTAAGTTTCACATCAACGTACGGTAACGGGTAGCATTTTTCTTCTGTGAAAACAAATATATAAGTTCGATGTAAGGTAATGGGGTTTTCTTTTATGTAAGGTAATGGGTCAAATCTTTAAAGAGGCCATCAAATATATAAGTTCGATGTATTATAATAACATATACAATATAACAACATATATAATATAATAACATATTAGTTATATATATTCCCTTAAAAAAACATATTAGTTATATTCCCTTAAAAAACATATTAGTTATATTTAATTATATAATTTAATGTGATTGACTCAAATGTCATTTTAATAGCTTAATTTTTTAGTTAAATAAAATTTTAAACATATATTAACCTAATTTATTTAATAAACAAACCATGTAATAAAATTTAATGCAGGTCAAGCCATAACACTCTCAACGGATAGTCTAAATTATTCATATCCCATCCCTACTAGACATGCGGATGCCTAGCTCTTCATAAATAGGTGTTTTTTATAGGCTTAAACTCTTCATATATTGAAGAATAAAAAACTTGCAATGATTAGCATACCCAAGGTGTTGCATTTTTCATCCCTAGCTCTGTTTTAAACTGTGCATTGTTCATCCTTTCATTTATAAAATAGAAACAATTAAGTGCAGGGAGTTAATAATATTAAACTCTTAATAAATAAATTAATTGATAATGACACAGTGGCAAAAAACAATGTTGAGTTAACATCTTATGGTGTTGTTAAATCTAATGCAATGACATGGCACTATTACGAGGGTGAAGGAGGTTATTTAATTACTACAAGTCAAAATCTTAGGGGCATTGAGGGCAGTAAAATAGAGAAAATACCTTCTCTGTCATCTACTCGTAAAGAAAAGGAAATTAACATGCGATCAATGATGTCCTTTATAAAATAATACTAACATCTAAGACAGTTCAAGGAAGAACAATAATATATTAAGGGGATAAATCCTTAGGCAAAAACATGAAAAGAAAGAGCTATGTATATATCTAACACTTGCAATTTACATAAGAAGGCGTGTTGGAAACAAGTTTTGTGTTCTAGGTCAAAGATGGGACAAAATACTCGTGATTATGATAGGGTACTGAAGTTGTTACCTTGTGAATGAATTCCAATATTAATTGATTTAACAATGTAAGTTAGGAGTTAATTTCTCAGAAGAATCGATCTATATCAGTACAACCCAACATAATTAACAAATAGAAAATGCTAAATATCACTAGACTGATTACCATGAAAGTTGAACGAATAACATGTGCATTTTTTTAAAGAAAATGTTTATTTCTTTTCTTTCACATATTTTTATCTTAGTCAAAATAACTTATTGACTTTTGTTTTTTTTTTGGGAAATAAGATTATGACATTTCATTACAAATTAAGGAGTAAATATAAGAAGGGATACAATCAGATATTATTACAAGCGTTTAACTCTTGATGTCCTTTGTAAGATTATGAGTATCATTGTCCGGGATTCGAATTTATGACCAACAAATTGTTAAGACATAACTTTATCATTTTGTCAAGACTCGTTCTTGAGTTTGGGATGTTAGATAAAATTGGTCTGCACTCATATAAAATTACATTGAAAGCAGAAAGACCCTTAGTGTGTAGGGACGTGGTTTTGATAACTGTTTGACAATCACTCTCAAAAATGACATTTTGATAGCCAAGTTGAGATACCCGCTGAATTGCTTCCTTCATTGCCCATACTTCAGCCTCTAGAGGATTAGGAGTGCCACTGTGAAAAGATGTTCTGGATTTGATGTATTTTCATTCATCATCATGTATGCAAAAACTTGTGCCAAAAGCTTGATTTTCATTAAAGATTGCAGCGTCTAGATTACATTTGATGAAGCCCGATGGTGGAGGTGTCCATTGATCCAGATGTAGTGGTGAAGATGAAGCTGTTGGATCAATGTGTAGAGATCATAAAGGATGACGTGCAAGGATCCATGCATAGTGCTGTTGCATTGCAAGAGTCACAGAGATTGAGGGAGTGCAATCCGTAGAGTTCCAAACTTTTTCATTCCGCTTTATCCAGATGGAGCACATTATAATCGAAAAATTGGAGAGAATATGTTGAGGGAGATGTTGAAGCAGCTCGAAGATAAGCTTGTTGATACCTTCTGCTTGGAGAACATGGTTTTGGATAAGGTGCCAAAGGTTAGCTGCAATCCATTTTTGTCTTGCTCGGTGGCATTCAAAGAATAGGTGTCATTCATTCTCACAATGATGGGAGCAAAAAGAGCAGCAAGGGAGGCAATCAACTCCTTTTTTAAGCACTCTTGACATTATAAATTCCATTTTTGACAATGCTTCCATATTAATTTATCATCCCTCTGCACGTTTAAAAGAGGCAGCTGCAAAATAATTTGAGCAATATCATTAGAAAATAATTCTTCAACACAAGATTTCCTCCATTGGCCAGATTGGTGCTTTATAAGCTCTCCCACTACCAAACTTGCATTATCATTATCAAAGGAATCAATTTAAGATTGGTGGTTGTGTTCAACCATGTTTGGCTCCAAACATTGATGGAAGAGCCATTTCCTATCCTCTAAATCAAATCTTGCCTTAAAACAACCCGTGAAGCATGTATACTACACCAAATGAAACTAGGATTTATGTCCAAGTTGAGCTTTCATAAACTCCTCTAAAGGAAAATATTTAGCTTTGTAGACCTTGTAAACAATAGTATCTGCGACCTTGCTACCCTAGCATGACAAGATTAAAAACATGAAGATGTCAAAAATTCATACCTCCAAATTCTTTTTTCATAGTTAATCTCTCCCAACTCATCCAATTAATTCCCCTAGTTTTTCCACCCCACCAAAAAGAATTTATCATTTTTTTCTAAATCATCTTAAAGAGTTAAAGGAAGCAAAAAACACTTAAACAATAAGTTGGAATGGTTGACCAATAGATTTTATGAGAACCTTTTTACCTGCCTTGGAAAGGAAATTAGTGGACTAGTGGTTGATGTGATTCCAAATTCTATCCTTCAAGAAACCAAAAATTGCCTTCTTCCTCTTGATGGAAGTCCCAAATATTACCCGGAGCCAATGCTTTGGGACACTCCCAAGTAGGATGAGATATGCTACCTTTGAGGTTTTGGAGTATTTGAGCTGAAAAAATAGGAAACAGTCATCAGCAAATAAAATGTGTAAGAGACGTAGGAGTTCCACTACACACCTTCACTCCATGTAAGTCACCTCTTCTCTCATTGTATTTAAGAAGTAAAGAAAGTCTCTCGGTGCATAAAATAAGGAGATAAGGTGACAATGCTTTAACCTTCTCCCTGGTGTGATATTTCCCACAAATTCACCACTCACAAGAATAGAGTACTAAACTATCTGTAGGCACCCACTTGACCAATCCATTTTTCATGAAAATCCATTTTTCTCAACACATTTAGGAGGTACTACCAATCAACTCTATCAAAAGCCTTACTAATATCAATTTTAAGTGTTACCTCACCAATTTTTCCTTTTTGCTTGCTTCTTGTGTGATGGATAACTTCAAAGGCCAACATAACATTGCAAGTGTGAAAAATTTCAAGTCCACATAAATTCCAAAATCTTTGGAAAAAAGTAGGGTTAGTTCATGAGGATTAGGGGATTTATCTGAATTCTTCTAAAAAAGAGGATTTTGAAATTCCTTCATTTGGAAAGGTTCTAAAAGGGAAGCATTGTCATACTGGGAAATGCAAACAAGAATATTATTAATAACCAGAAGAAAATCATTTCATCATTGTTCATCTTGTAACAAATTATTGAAATGTGAAATAGCAACATTTGATATGATTAGAAGATATTGTTGCTGCCGTAGAATGGAAGAACTTGGAGTTGACATCTCCATCTTTCAACCAAAATACTTTGGACCTCTACAGCTAGTAGGCTTCTTCTTGAGAAAGTAAATTATTGAGCTTCTCTTCAATTTTTGAGTAACGATTTGCAACATCCAAGTCTGTGTCTTCACGAGCAAGTTCTAGATCGATCCTTCCTAGCCAAATCAATTTTTTCACGAAATTGTGATTTTAATTTTGAATCCCATAGATCCATCCCTTGAGAACAGTGCAAGTTCTGATTTTGGCTATAAGAGTTTTTAGAAAAAAGGATCAAACCAACCTTTGTGAACATTTAAATCGGGTTCTTGGAGCCAAGAGTTTTCAAACCTGAACCGTCTATGGAAATGGCTTTTCATGGTAGAATCAAGTTGAATGAGGATGGAGAGTGATCTGATTTAGATGCAACACCATTAATCATGCTCACCACGTACTATTAAGCAGTGCTCTAATTGCATATAAAAAAAATATTTGATTAAAAATAACAGTCACTTTGATAATATAAACTTAAGAAAAATACTCCAATTATTAATTAATTAAGGCATACCCTTGCTGTACCTAAGAAATTACTCCAATTTTATAAACGAAAGGAACAAAGTTATACAATTATGAAATAAAGAGGTTAATCTCTTATCCTTTTTAAACAGAGGGGATGAAAATAATTAAGTGTAACTTTTTTTGTTACACAATTAAGCACAAAATTTAGTATACTATTTTACAATCCAAAAGCATGTATGGTGGTTAGTGTTTAACTGTTTATTGCTATATTGGGAATGCCTAAACCTAAACCATCAGGATTTAAAAAAGACATTAATTTCATCATGTAAACCATTGAAAGGAAAAGACGGAGTGTGTATAATAAATATGATAAGTATGGGCGATGTGATAAAATAAAACGAAAAGAAAAATAGAAATATAAAATACATAAAATTAAACTGAAAAAACCAAAGTTAAACTAAATTAGTACATAACTAAACTCTTGTTTTTCTTGTTATTATTAGGTTTAAATAAAACTCTAATCCTCATAAAATATGTGTGTTTTTTTTTGTTTTTATTAATTTATTTGTTTAATTTTTAGTCTCTTCCACACTATTTTAGTCTCTATAAAATTGTAAACTTCTTTTTATATTAATTGTAACATTCTCATTTTAATCTCTATTATTTAATTATTAGATATGTTCAATTTTGATTAATTAAGGACATTTGACGTGAAGGGCTAAAATAAAATAAAATAAATAGAAACAATAATTTTAAGAGAACTAACATGAAAAAATGAAAAAATGTATCTAAGTTATATTACTATTTATTTTTTGTTTTTAACAAGTCAACTAGTTGACCTTCTTTTAAATAGTGACATGTGTAACTATCCAACTAACAGCTCGCCGCTTGGGATATGCATAACAATTTCAGTTGTTGCTCTATATATGTCACACGTTTCTTAATAAATAAACACACACATCCAAGCACAAGTGTCAAAATTTGGAATTTGAGATTCTCGATGAGTGATGACCTTTGTTTCTGGAATAATGGGTCAGTCAATATTCCCAAACATTCATCAGAAAAGAAAAAAATCAAAAGTGATGGTTTAACACCAATGGTTTGTGAAAATTAATAAGGAAAAAGGCAACATCGTGACACCTTCCTTCCACTTGGTTGGGAAAGGGAAAAGGTGGAAATTAAGGAGTGCATGTCCCTCCACTTCAACTCTTCTTTCTACCTTTGGATTAATTTGCACAAAATTTCAAAGTGGAATACACAAAATTTGTCACAAATTCGGACCACGAGACACGAGCATTGAATTATTTTGTCACAAAAAATGTTAGTGGAAACATATCGCGTAAATCAATCATCACATGCAAGGAAATTCTTTTGGATGCTAAGAGGGAATTTCTTTGACTGCATTCCATCACTAACCCTTTATCATGATTAAGTGTTCCTTTTTCGTGCTTTTGGCCTTCCTTTTGTTTTCTTCACACATTGGACAAGGCTATTTCTCTAGGGCATCGATTTTTATTACGAATTTAATTTAGCGGTCGATTTTGTTTTGTCCCTTTGAGATTGTGTTTCGATTGTGAATTGCGTGGCGCCTCAAGTGCGCAAGTTGATAGATTTTCCTGATGGCGGTTTATTATTTTTTAATGAACAGGATCCTCCAATTTTTAGAAATTAATTAAGGGCAAGTTATTATAGATTAAAAGAAAGTAATTTTTATGTAAAATAAATTTGATTTCTTTTCAGATTTTTGGGAAATTAGAAACTGATTTATGTCTGTTTATAATAATAATAAAAATTTCCTTTAATTTTTTAAAATAAAATAGCAATGAGAAACTTCCAAAATAACTTCTAATTTTAATCAAATTTTATATTCTTTCCAATCTTGGATTATTTTGAAAATTTAAGCAAATATATATTCAAAAATTATATTTTTTGCTTTATAAAAAAAGGGCCATAAAACAATCACTACAAAAAAAAAAATAGAGACTGAAAACTCAGTCGTTATGCTAGACAAATTAAAGGCTATCAACTATAACCTTGGTCGCAAATGTAGTAGTTGATTTAGAAAAATATCAAATGAAGATTTTGGTAGTTAAATCAGTCGTGATTTGTCAACAACTTTTGTTAGTCGCTGATCTTGGTTGTTATTTAGCGTTTTTCTAGTAATGAATTGATAAACATCAAAACTAAGTAATATTTAACTTGAGAAAATATTTTTTTGAATGGATTTGTTAATAATTCCATATATATATATATATATATATATATATATAATCACACACACATTCAAATGATTCAATAGTGAAGTACTGTATATATATATATATATATATATATTAAAGAACTAAAAGTATAAAGTTTTTATTAAAATGGCATAAAATTATGTTATTTATATTTTATTTTTTATGATTTTTTATAATGAATATTTATTTTAATTCTTTAATCTCTACCCTTACAAAATCTTTTTTTTTTTTATTTATTTCTGTAAGATCAAATATCTATTTATCTTTCTCTGTACATATATGTGCACGCGTGTGTTTAATGATTAAAAAAAAGACTGCGGCTAGGGCTAGGTTGACTGGGCAAATAATCCATTCATTAACTCCATAAAATATTTTATGAACATCCAATGTGAAATCTACAGCAAAAGCTATGTGCTATAGAAACTTCGTAGCCCTGTGTATATTATTTTAGCTATTCTTACTCGGTCCAGTTTGGCATGCTCGTTCATCTTCTCATGTCTACATCACCCTTTCGCGGAATTATCAAATTGTCAATTTAAACCGCTGATGTTTTTATTGTTTATCTTGAGCTTGGAATGATAAACTCAATCTTTATCACAGATTTATGTTTTAATTAAAGCTTACTCGGAATGAACTACAGTACGTTTTACATTTGGAATATGCCTTAAAAATGAATAGAATTCCTTGTATTACTTTTACTTATAAAATACATAAAACAAAAGAATATTTCAAAACTAAACCAATTCTTATTATTCTATACTAATTTGCTAAACAAATAATTTTCTTTATAAAGAAAACGGATTTCCAAAAAAAATTCTTCCAAAACAGATGTCACTACGTCACACTGGCAAGATTAAAGAATCAGATAAGAATTAAGATTGCACAAGAGAACGCTGAGTAGGCTCATAGTAGGAGAAACGCATGAAAACAAGAATCACTGAAACCAAGCAGCATAGATATTTTCTTTGTTTTGAATGCTCCTAATAACTTTAGGACTCAGCATCAATATGTTTGTTTGTAGTATTATTATTTCTATAGTGTTCTCGTTGTTTGGATGAAGCATAGGATGGACAACAAAAGATGTCATTTTCTCGACCCAGCCTACAATTTCAACTAATCTAGTTAAAACAGCAATTCTGACGTCCTTATTATATGCCCTTTTTATGCATTTAATTTAATTCAGGTTATGTACACTTCTTTCTAGAAAACCACGACTGGACAACTACGATCAACCACTTGACCAAAAATGACAACTATGCCCGTATATATAGCACTCTTTTATGCATAAAATTTCACTAATTGGAAATTGTTACTCATATGCCTTGTATTCAAGTTTAAAACGAAATTTAGTGTTGAAGGCATTTCCCACTTATTCAGCAATTCGACTCATTTAAAGTAAAGGACAAACTTTAATAAATTTTAAAAATAATTCTATGTAATTTATTATATATAAATATAGCACTACCACGTACACACACAAAAATAATTATCATATACTAACATTTTCGTGTTGAATTAGCTTATGTTGGTATAATATTTATCTAATAGAAATAAAATTATTAACGTGGACATTACTTCTTTTTTTTTTTTTTTTTTTATAAATCATAGGTATGTTCTACTCAAGGCGACCATTTCTAGCGGGTAGAGCATCACCTTTGGTGAAAAAACTCATTTGAATATTTAATCAAATTTCATGGATCAAATGTAATCAAATTATTTTTGGAATGCTAAAACCAATGTTGACCAATACTTGAAGGACCAAAATTCATATTTAACCCTTTCTTATTATATACTAATTTATGATTAGATAATAGGTTACAAAATCTTCAAATTACATACTGATAGACTCCAACTAAATTATTGTTTTGAATAATCTCCTCCACTCTTTCCTCTCTCCCCCCTCTCCCTAATTCTCTATCTCCTCCACTTGTTTAGAATTAAAATGTCGAATTTCCCGAACAAATGAGCTTTATATGAGCAAATTTTATATCCCAGTTGCAAATAAGGGCAATGGGTTAGTTATATTTTTATCCCTAAACTTTTTTTGCAAATTTAACAATCCCTAAATACTAAGGAATTTGTTTATAGACTAAGTAAAATTTGGAAAAAGTTTAGGGGTAAAACATAATTTAGACTAAGAGAAATTGCATTCATGACAAAAAAAAAAAATGTGACAGCAAAAGAAATCTATACAATTGTTAGTCTACCATACACACAAAACTATTCACACACACGAAAAAAAAAATACACCCAAAACTATCAGCATTGGTCATCGATGTTTGTAAGAATGGGCAGCCTACTTACCCATACTAGGTTTAAGATGAGGAAAATAAGAGAAAGACAAATAGGTAAGAAAATTTTGTTTGAACAGTTGACATGTGTCCTAGTCATGATATTCTTTTAATAGATATATTATACTATTAATGTACATTCACAAAATCTATATAGTTTCTACAATACAATGATTTTACTAAAGAAAATGATGTTAACACTCGAATTTTTTTAATCCAATAATAGATGATATTTTATAATACAATCATTTGATCATAATTTTAATATAGTTAATTTATGACTATTTATAATTCTATATTTTATCCACTAAATTATACTCTTGCATGATAAGAAGTCAAACCCGTTATCAAGTACCCTAACGTTATTTGAGAGCCATGAGGTTGGACTTCAATTAAATTGGTGAGATGTTGACGTCACAATGCTCAATTTTATTTCTCCAGCGGTTGCACACTTGTTTGCACCTATAACGAAAACATCCCCTCGCCGCCCTAAAAATAAAGAAAGATAACATCATTAGAAAAAGAAAGGCCATAAACTCAAATCTATTTTATAAATATATCAATTTGTGCCAAGAGCATTACTATTTGTCAATTTATTTATTTATTTTAATAATTTTCAGTCATAATAGGACTCCCTTACCAGCGGGAAATCATTTTATACTATATCCCTGGTAAAAATATAATTTGCATTTTAGAATGACGTGCATTTTAAAAATGATTATATTTAAATGATCAAATAACATTGTTCCAAAATATTAAAAAAATTCATCATGCATGACTAATAAATTTTACTCCACAAAATTGAATTATAAAGTCAAAAATGTATCCAAACATTTTAATATTCTCAAACCCAAATTATATTGCTAGAAACGTGATGGACAACTATCCAAATTAACAAGCTAGATGTCAAAACATGATCTTAAAATTTTCCTTCCACATCAGGAAAAAAGGAATGTTCCCGTGGCGGCAGTTTAGTTGAACTCTGAACCTGGCTAATACTGATATGAGTTATTATTTGCACATAAATACTCAAATTAGAACTTTGGACACCAACTTTAAATTATCACATATTTTCTTCTTTGTTTTTTTGGCGTATATATATGGTACTAATGGTTGCGGAAAAGTTAATAGGGACTTGGGTGAGGCAAATGGGACCAGCCGACCAGCATGAAAATGGCATATAGGTTCATAAGATAACAGAATTGAAGTTATCTTCTTTTTGCTGTGATGGAGGCTGCTGGTGAAGCAGACATGACTTATGTAGAACTTTCAATCACTAGCAAAGGAAAAGCAGCCACTATAAGGTACTGCGGTTGGTTCACTTTGCTTCAATTGGGTTCAGTACTCCAAATGTTTAGCAAATAGAAATACGAGTTTAACGATGATACACTAATAATGTGTCTATTTGGTGTTAAGTTTTTCTAGAAGTATTTTTAAAAGAAGAAAAAATAAGATGAATTTTTTTATAAATAAAAATAAATTTTTCATTAGTTAATTTTTAGAAACTCACCAATATAGTTTCTGTAAAAGATGAGATGACATCTACAAATTAACTAATGGAAAACACATTTTAGCTTATAAAGAAATTCATTTCATTTTTTTCTTCTTACTTTCTTCTTCTAGAAATGTTTCTAGAGAAACTTAGATTCAAACATGTCCAATATCAAATAATTTCATACACTTGATCAATCATAACTCATCATTAATATGACTTTTAAGATAATTATTGAAAAATTAATAAATTTATCATACATCATAATTAAATGATAGTATAATATATTTTTATACCGTGAGCGTATCACCATTAAAGTCTAGCAGTGGATAAATTCTAGAGCATGTTTATAAGTGATGAATGGGATCTGTTTACATCCTTGTTTGGTGACACCTTCAGCTATCAAATGAATTAGCCCTAACCAATTCAAAATCCTAAACCATTAGGCCAGGACCAAAAGGTCCATAGGGCTATAAGGTCCACATCTACGAATAAATAGTCCATAGGATCAAAAAGTCCTTATATCCAAGTGGGTTAGTGCCAACTTATGAGTCAGTCAACTTCAGAACAAAATGCTAGTAATTTGTTAATGAAAATTCTTAAAATATTTGTTAAAAAATATATTAAATAATTATTTTTTAGTTATGCCAAAAAACTTGTAACATATTTTTAGTACTTTTATTAATTTTTGACATTATATATATATATAAATAAAAGTATAACTGAAAAATAGTAGAGTAGTATGAGAATAAAATCTCAAGTGTTTGTGTAAGAGATTCGCTTTTGGGGACCAGGGTTTATTTGCAAGGTGGATCATCTTATTACTCCACCACTATCCACAGATTATAACAGGTAAAGGCTTTGATATTTGATTTATTATTTTTGAAAATTTAGAAGTTTAAAGGTTATAGGAAATTGCATTGCGGTCCTTAATCTGACCTTTGCAAAGACACAAATGTTGGGGATCTTCTTAGGCTATTGCTTCCTGCACTCCATTTTTGCCTTCTGGAATGTAAAATTACATTCTGGAATGCACTTCCTTTTTTGGCTTCTAGAATAACTAATCCAAAAGGTGAAAAAAAATCCTGAAAAGAGTGCAGAAAGCAATTGGAGGAGTGCAGGAAGCAACAGCCATCTTTCTAAACGCACGTTCCATTGTGAAAACAAGACGTCAAAACAAATTCTTATTGAGCCCACAATAAAATAAAAATGTTACTTATTTTTTCAGAATTAATAAACTTAATTCCCTAAAAATGACAGTAGAAGATCAATAATTTGGACACAAATTGCTTTAATTTTGACTATATGTAATCTTTAGAAGCATTCACAAATTAATGAATATTCATGGGATCAGACCCATGGCAAACACATCATTTGCGAAATAGGCCAAAGGAGCAAGGATTTGGCATATAATTGACTCAACATTCCCTGTATTGACTTGCTAACACATTCATTTATACATATTCTTTTTTTGCCCCATAAAGAAAAATGATAGAAGAAAAAATCCACAAAAAATCTCTAAATCTATTTCTTTTTCCCGCATATTCAAACTATTATGTCAAAGGGCCCAAGACTACCGATGTTGTCTTGGGTTTGAACTACGGAGAGTCACACCATGCAAAAATTTTGTATATCCAAGTAAACTAAGCTTTCCATCAGTATTTCTTATCCAATCTTTGAGAACTGAATAAGCTGAAGGCCCAAGATTCAACTCCTGAAGCCATAAAGAAAAATATAATATTAAAAAAAACATAAATAAGCATAATAACAAGTGTATATCAAGTTATGTATAGTAGAATTGATTGTATATTAGATTTTTTTTTATATAAAAAAATAGCAATTACTCTGGCTAATTCTTCAACTGATATCAGACGGTTGCCTTCTCTCTCAAAATGTTCAAAAGCAGTTGAGGCAATATCCTCCCACCTATCATGTGCTTCCAATTGATGTGTGCTGATTGTAGCTGCACAAAATTCTTCAAAGTCCATCTTTCTATAGGCAAGTGGCTCCATCTATACAATCATTCAAGCAAGAAAATATACGATATTTGGTCAAGATGGGGAAATAGTATGAACTTCATTATATTAGAAATGGACCAGGCCTAGTAGCTCAATCCCAAAAATTTATTGGGAGATGGTTGTGGCCCAACAACAAGACTAGATAGACTTTGATACCATATTAAAATTGAACCTGAGCCTAACACAACCTCAAAAGTTCACTCAAGGGAGGAAGTTTGTCTAAGAAAGAGTATTCTACCTATGTTCCTAGCCAATGCAGCATATCTTAACAAGTTATGAAATAGAAGTCTAGGGGATATATGTACTTGATACACAAGTAATTTTAATGCAGAAACATACCTAAGTCCACCAACAATACCCATGTAAAAACGAGTTGCACTTAGATTTAACAATGCACATAGCACTAGGGTTAAATTTTCAAAACAGTACATGTAAGAACTTACAAACAATGAAGCAAATACAGCAGTAGATCAACAGTCTAATGTGCCATGTATATTTTCAACAGAAAATATATTGGCGTGTCAGGTCCAACAAGCCAACAATATTTTGTCAATACATATAAGAATAACTCCTCACCGCATTTATGATCTCAAGAACCCTTGACTCCCTCATGGCATCAGTTGCATTGCGTACAAGAGCCTGCAGAATCATGGAAATTAATGGATCATAAAGAAAGGACAAGGTGGGAGTAATGAAACCAAAGAAACCCTTCAAAGCAGGAAAAACACACACATATCCACACAAATATGAACAAGACAAAAAACCAAGTTGTGCATGTGGAATTGACAGTTTCTAACACCCCATGTGCCATCCATACACACACACACACACATGAAGAAAAAATCACTTTATAAACCATATAAATACTGAAGGATTTTATTAGAGAAGAAGTAGAAAACCATTTTGAAATTGTCGAGGGAGATGTGCCCGTCTCTATTTGGTTCTAACAATCTGAATTGTGCACTAAGGTAGGGCAATTGATCCTCTGGCAAGGCTTTTGAAAGGGCCTAGAAAGCAGAAGCCATAAAGATTAGTTAAAATCCAGCACAGAGAAAGATATTCAATGGACAATAATCCAATTTCAAAACTGGTACAAAGCCCACGTTAAAAAATGCTTCTTAAAGGTCCATTTATGATTATTTATGTCAATTAAATACAAACACATATTGAGTTTCCCAAAAAGCATTAGATTTACCAACATCACAATTCATAATAGACCTTAACAGCACACATTTCCCTTTTCATTTTTTTTTTGAAAAAAAGGATTAATGTGGCTCACACCAGACACTGAAACATCATGATGAATCTATTCAGTCAACGGGGGAAAAGTCATTATGAAAGAAAATGCAGGTGATATCAGTCAAGGAAGGATGAAGAATTGCATAATAAAACTAGGAAAAAAAATGTCCTAAGCATTAAAACAATGCATCTATTCAGTGCAGACATGTGCATGAGATAGTACTATGAACTAACAAGATTAAGGAAGATACTGAACGTTAAACTCAGCATAAGCATATTCAAGGAAACGAATTAAATAATACCTTCACTGCTGCACGTTTGAATGGTGTTGCATGAAGATAAGCCTTCACTAGTTTAAAAACTAATATATCTAAAGGGATGGGACGGCTGTCATCCCTCAACCAAGGATGAGCTGCATTTAGAGAAGTACGAAGTAATTAGTTTCATAAATTCAATTTACAAAAGCATTGTCAGTACCATTATTTAAATCCATTACTAATAAGAAAAAGCTAGTATCCTCTAGTTAAAAGGTAGGGATTATAAATTATAATGTTACTTCAGGACTGATAAGCACCCAAGCACTTGAGGAACCCACCCTTAAAAGTTAGCTGTTAAGGGGGGAGAACCAAGCACTTAAATACTCCACTAAGCATCCCATACTACTCGATGTGGAACTTAGGCACCCCATAATTCCCAAGTCCTAAAGATTACATAGGCAAGGCACCCACATTCAAAGTGAATTACCATTTGGCAGTCTACAATAACATAAACTCCACTGTTTATATGGTAGAAATGCTGTAAAGAGAATGAGAAGCTTTTTTTTTTTTAACTGCACGGGACTTCTTTTAACTTCCTGCGGATGCAGGATGGTCAGGCGTCAAATTACGCAATCAAAAAGATGGATGTAATTGTTCAATTTTCAATACTTGTGCCCAGATGTTACTCTTTGGTGAGTTGGTTAACACATAAGATCTCATGAAGATTAAAAAGGGAACATTAGAGAGTTAAACTGATGTGAAAACTTACTTAGAGCTTGGACAGCTGTCATTCTTTTCCTGTAGTCCTTGTTTAGGAGCCGTTTCACAAAGTCCTTGGCCTCAGCAGAGGCAGTAGGCCAAGGTAAATCATCAAAGTTAGGATCAGCTCTAAGCACTGCACGAAAAATTCCAGATTCTGTCCGTGCGTAGAAAGGTCGACTTCCACATAATAAAATATAGGTAATAACACCAATACTCCATATATCTGCTTCCAGACTATATGACCTATGAAGGACCTCAGGTGCAACATAATACGCACTCCCAACAATGTCATTCAGTCGCTCATCTGTAAATCAACACACATGAAGGGAAAAAATTAAGAGGGATGGCCTTATATCCATAAATATCCCAACAGTGTCTTGGGTTATGTGTACATGGAACAGACTACTGAGACAGAAATGCGCTATCCTAGTGCCACATATAATTCAAAGTTTCATTTTACATAATATTTGTGAAGCATTCACAGAAACCAAGCTGATTTTTTCAATCTTTACTGTTGGTTTTAAAATGTATTGGAGTTGTGGATGGATAACAATTAGAACCCAGCCAAATGACACTGAAAATGATGAGATTTAAAATCCCTAGTAAATTTTCTAGACAGCAGATAAAATAGCATGGTTAGATACACTATAACTGTCTTAGAATTTGGACTTAGGGTCCTAAATCAACCCTGCAAAACCAGCTTGTAAGGTGAGAACAACCCAAGCTTTATAAAGCTCTATTTAAGCCATATTTCCATTCGATGTGGGACTAAACACACCACTCCTGAGGCTGCAATTAAGGCAGCCCCCAAAGAAGCTTCAACTAGGCAGGCTTGGGGTGACTGCAATTATGGCAGCAAGATTTCACTTATGAGCATTATGAAAGGTAAGCAGCACCAATGAGGTGTGCATTTTTAGTAGCCAGCTGTCTATTTAATACTTTCAATATATGAATAAGATAGTCTGTTTTGAAAGGAAAAGGAAAAAGAAAATTGAGAATCACTCTAATTATTACCTGGTCGGATGAAGTCAGAAAGACCAAAATCAATCAACTTCATGTCAGCATCTTCACTTCTCGAAGTGTAGAGGAAATTCTGTAAAAGCAAACTCCAAAAAAGAATCAACATTATTGATATTCTATATAATTCATCCTCGTAATATTAAAAACAGAACTAGATATTATCATTACAAATTATTATATGGATGATGATTTAAAGCACAAACCTCAGGTTTCAAGTCACGGTGCACAACACCTTGAAGATGACAAAATGCAACTACGCTTAGGATCTGCAAAACTATAACCTTGGCATCCTCCTCGGAATACTTTCCTCCCCTAATTTTTAAATAAACATTATTCAATTAAATAAGATTATACCAAGTTGAAATTTTTTTAAGAGAAAATAGAAAGCTAACCTTGACAAAATTCTGTCAAGAAGCTCCCCGCCTTCACACAATCTGGTAAGAAAGCAAAATCCAGGATAGGTCAATGTATGATGATGTTATAATTCTAACATGCATGTCCCCAACAATTTAACTACAACTTAGTAAATATCTACCAACAGAATATATACTGCCTAGAAACATAGAAATAACGCAACTTAACATGTAGATGCGATTGAACTCAATTAAATCTTCTAACAGAAAAAGGCATGAATGAAAGAAATGATAACCAAAACTGAGAAAATGAAAATTAATTTCGGTGATGATAACAAAATAATGGGCATATAGACAACAATGCTTTCAATAGTTCAATTTTATAGTAGTCTGACACCAAATTCTAATGAATAACGATTAACAACAACAGAGCAATGATATTGAACACAATGATAAAAGACATACTCCATAACTATGTACACATTGTTGGCATCCTCAAAAGCATCATGAAATTTGACGAGATGTTTATGGCCAGATAGAGCTTTTAATATCTTCACCTCTCTGCGAACATCTTCAATTGCTATTGCAGTGGTCATCTGATGAATAAAATTTATCAAGACGAGAAACAGTATAGTGTTTATTAGCATCTTTTGAACAGTAAATTTAGATAACAAATTTCCTAATTTATGCCATTTCCATGTCAAAGGAAACTGTAGAGTCTGCAAATATCATGTTAAATTGAAAGCATGCAGTTAACAACTTTTAAGTGATCAAAGCTGCCTTAAACTTCAGATAACCACATTCCTATATATACAATAATAGAATTATCAGGAAAACATTAGTGCATGCTCGGTTTCATGTTTTGTCTGCCGGACACATGCGTTGAGTTTTTTGCTTCTACGTTTTTTTTTTCATTCTTTAATGTGAATTTTCCTGGTAGACTAGTGTATCCAACACAATTCCAAACGCACACTATTCACATGTTTGGACCCACATCCATATGTGAAAAAGACATTGATCCACCTTATGCTACTGTGTTGCTTTTGCATAATGTGGATAGGTGACGCAATTCCAAACATACGTTAAATGTATGAATAGAAAAAACATATGTTATATGTATTAAAGAAAACACCCCATAAATAGTAAAAAAACAGGTAACGTATTTTACACCCAACCACCAACAAAGTGACTAACCCTACCTGAAATAGCAACAAAGAGAATCCTCCATGATGTGTCGCTACTTGTTCATATAGATTCTAAAACGCATTTATAAAACATGACTGCAACTGGAAGTTACATATATAGATTCTAAAACGCAAGCACCGTAAAATGAATGAGCCATTACCCAGGAGAACGAAAGTATTGTAATATGACACACACATGTAAGACAATTTTAGCTTAGAAGGTATCCTCAGTGACTTGCATTAAACAATACCAAAATGGATAACCATTTCAACCATATATTATCCTAAACAACCTAAGATCAAAATTTCCATTCAATAGCAACAAGGACAAGGCTGCATGCATTCGCGTAATAGCGTTTCTTATCTAACAACTAATTTCAGTTCACTCAAACAAAGAGATCACTCTTTAGTCTTTACCACTTAGTTTAGAATACCAATTTTCCAAATATCACATTTACATATATTACCACAAGAAATTAACTAAAAAAACTATTGTTCAGCTCAGTTCAGCCATGCAAGTTAAGAAATGCCATGATATCTAAGCTGATTAAAACCAGCTGACAAGGTAAGACCAAGTCAAATATCATGTCAATTCCAATTCCACACATCTTTTAAAAAAAAAAAAAATTACAGCTCATTCAGTGAAAACACAAATGATTCAGGCCACAGGACAGTGAAGTTAAAAATTCTGAAATGGAGCTAGAAACAAAGACAACAAGACGATGTCCTGAAACCACACATTTGTCGGGTACCATTTCCAAGTACAATCCACAAACCTCAAAACCCCAATCCCTCAGAAAATTGTGTGTGTCAGACACCTTCCCTATAATTCCCTAGTCCCACTTACAGAATCTCGCAGCACTGTATCAAGCAACAAAGATCAAACCCGAATCCTCCAAATCCAAATGCCACCATAATTCAAAACAGTCCAAAATAACCACAACCAACAAAACCAGACAATTATACATTGACAAAACGAAACAAACACACACACAAAAATAAATAGAACCAAATATCTCAAAAAACAACTAAAATGAAAAGACATTGGATTGAAAATTCGACCTTGGCCTTGGAAATGATTTTAATTGCAACAGGTTGGTCTTTGAGTTCACCCTTCTTCCCCTTAGCATAGCAAGTATGACCAAAATGCCCTCGCCCCACTTCTTTCCCAATTTCGAATTTCGCCCCAAAATTCTTACCATACCCAAAGCTCTTATCCAGCGTCTGCTCCGCCGCAGCCGCAGCCGCCTCCTCCTCTGGGATCGGCCCCTCCTTCGGCGCCGCCTTCGCGTGCCCGAGCCGCTTTGCCAGTGACGCCCTTATGTGCTTCGCCGGAGACGGCGGCGGGAACGGCCGTCTGAAAAACCTCCTCGGCGTGCCCCTCGCTGGCGACGGCGTCACGCCGCCACCACCGTGGGGGAAGGGACTCGGCCAGGGGCTGGCCCGCGCGGGTGTGTCCTTGGCCGGCAGCGGAGAGGGAGGGACGTCACCGGATCCGGCGACAACCGCGGTGGTCTCGGTGGTGGTGGTGGTGGCCGCGGTGGCGTCATTTTTCGGCGCGAGATTGGTCTTGCCGTAGCACTGGCCCATGGCGACGTGACGTCAGCACATCGGAGGGCTCACCCTCACGCGGCGGAATCTGGTGTGTGGCGAGAAAACGATAAAATCAGGGAATTTGAGTCAGGTAGAGAGAGAAAGATAAAGAGAGACAGTGGGCGACAGAGACAGACACCGAGAAAGCATGGACAACGTCTGTTAACACACAGAGAGAAAAAGCGTGTCTCTGTGTGTGTTTGTGTTGTGTGCGTGAGTGTCACTGTTGCATAAGCTTCAGGGGTTTTTATAACCTGCTTCGCGCTGCACCATGAATTTTTGTGCTACTCACAGCGTGGCCTTGAGGATCTTACATCACTATCTTTATACTACCTTACATCACCAACGTTATACTGCAACACATTTAAATTTTATAATTTATAAATAAAAAGTATTTGTGTTTGTTTTACACATAAAATACTCATTTCACTCAAAATTAGAGATTGACAGTGTGTTTGGATCTTCCTTTATTACGCATGTTTTATGATTTGTTCACTTCAAATTATCATCAGAAATAGAATTAGTGGCGAAACCAATAAATAATTTTAGCCTATACCAATTATCAATTTTTTAAGTATATTAATAAAATAATTCTATACAATAAAAATAATTATAATAGCCTGGATTGGGAATGACTCCCCTACTCCATAAAATATAATGAAAGTAGTTTTTTATTTAATTTAGTTTGTTATGTTCGAAAATTTAAATCATACACACACTGAATACAATTTGAAATAAAATCTGAAACATAAAATCTGGATACTCTTATTAAGTGATGAACAACTTGATTGGTTAGCAAAACTAAGGGAAATTTTTTGAAAATAACTAACCTTTTGAGAGCAGCTTATATTATTCTGACATTAAGTTTATTATATTGTTTGGGTTATAGTATTTAAGATATTGTCTGTTTTAAAACTTCAACACCTACATGAATTTTACAATTTTATTTTTAATGTATTTTATGAGTTATTTTTAATGCATTGAAGAAGAAGGATGTTCTTCCATGACGTTGAAAAATCCTTATAAACTTAAATCTTTAAATCGAATATAAAATTAATCATTTATTCATTCATGATTGAATCACATTTACATTTTAAGATTATTTGAGATTCATAAATTATTTTTAACATTAATTGCTAATTAATATGGAACTTTTTTTGTGTCCAAATATTTATTATCTAATTTAGTAGTAGTAAATTACAATTTATGATAACAGTTTTTGTTTGATTATTTTAGATTGTAATAATTTTTAAATGTTTTAAAAGTCAAAAAGACCGAACGAATTTTACGTAATCAAGATGGGTACATGTTGTGATGTGTGAATTGTGATCAGAATCGTTGATTTGGGTGTGTGGGAAACGGTGGCGTTGTGTTCCCTATTGCGTGGGATAATTTTCGTTTGAGGAGTTTTTGTTTTGTCTTTAGCTACTTTATTTTCATATTTAATGTCTTTTGTAACTTTTGTTGCCGTTATTAGTAATTTTCAAATGAAAAAGCATGCCGTTCTATTTTTTAAAAGGAAAAAAAAAAATACAAAGGAAGACTTGTGGAACTGTGTTGAGAAAAAATAATAAAAGGGTGAGATAGGGAAAATGTTAGCCAGAGTCTCTATTGTATATCGATATTGATTTTCTAAATCACTCTTATTTTTGGCCTTTTCAACTTCAATTATTTTCATTAAAAGTTATAACATTTATAATCTATCTTTTTTAGAAGACATTTATAATCTATCTATGATTATTTTTATAGTTTAAATTTCTAACTAATAATCCTTTACCGCTGTCTAAAAAATTTCCCCAAAAAATTTAGGAACAATCATGTGATTTCAATGGCATAAAAAAGGGTAACAAAAATTTATTTGTTATTTAGTAACAGAGATCATATGGATCAAATTTTAGATTATTTGAATTCTTAAGGCAATTAAGACTTCATGAATTTTAAGTTATTAAGAGAAAGCATATGAATAATTCAATAGGAAAGAGATTAAAAAAATATAAAGTATTATTTAATACAGAGTGAGAAAGAGAAGATGGAAAAATATAAAGTATTAATATTTAGTATGAAATAATAAGTATTAATAAAGTATTTAATATATTGAAGTATCTATTGTAAACCCATTACACGTCTCTGATTCCTAAGAAAAAAAATATATTGAAGTATCTATATATATTAACTCAATTTTATATTAACTTTGAATACTCAAATCGTTTTAATTAAGGTGGAAAAATGCTGCACTCAATTTTATAGTTTAATTATACTAGCAAATCCCTGTTAGATATTAAATGTCATTATTTAAATAGAATATCCTAGAACTCTACGACATGGCTCAGATAATCCATTGCACAATTTAGTAGGTATCGTTTCTTTATCAATTATCACCAACTGCCTCATTGGCTGAAAGAAAGTTTCAAAATGAAAAAACTAACAGCATGACGCTCAAGAATTGAGAGGCAAAATGCGGAACACAATCCAAAACTTGGTGATTATTAAAAAAAAAATTAGGGCAAAATGAAGCTATCTGCCAACTTACTATGACCTCAGCTCCTAACTAATTAATTAGGTATAAGCATTCCATTCCTTTAATTAATAACAGGCAGGCGCAGTTATCAAATTCAATAAGGTTGCGTTTGAATGAGGGGTTCTAACATTTTAAGAAACTAGAATTGGTAAAAGAAAAACACTTTTAAAGTAAAAAACTTATGTCGCTTTTTTTCAAACTGATACGATATATATATGATGTGGTGAGATTTTTTGATAATGGAATGAACATTTTACGTTTATTGCTTTACAACCAATCTAGAAAATACTTTTTAGATAAGTTGTACAAATAATAATATATGTGAGTAAAAAACTTTTTGATTGGTTATTTATCAATGATCGAGAATATAGACGTCATATTTTTATAGGACTTTCTAAACTGGTTTTACAAAGAATTGGTATAGAGAAAATACTTTTCAGATTGGTTAATTATTTGCATAATCAATCAAGAATTTTATTGTTGTTGCCAATAGAGTTGGCACATCATCATCGTATTGAATCTTCTACTTGCACTAATTTGTAACTGAGTTCAATATCGTCTATTTCTCCATTTAGTATGTGCTATGTAAATTCTATTAAAATCCTGGTTGAGATTGGTGGTCTTCCTTGGGGACCTTGACTCTATAAGGGGTCGTGCTTTTTTCTAATCTAAAACTTTTTTACCAAAAAAAATTGTTGACGTCCTTATTATTTTTAATTTTTTTTACAAGACTTTGTAGTTTGAATTAATGTATTAAGAACCCATAGATCATTAGTAAAATTAATGAAGAAAATTCAATCTAAGTTTTCTTATTTCGGTAATGAGCTCATGTTTTTGTTATTGCTATGATTTTTAATCTTTCGCATGTTATTATTCCTTTATTTTCTCTCTCTTTAAAACACATAATTATGCCTTTAAACACACTATTTGAAGCCTTTAAATATCACTCCCACACACCGCCTATAAGAGAAAGATAACAATGTTAAGAGTTTGGACGAATTACCAAAGAGAGATGGAAATAACGAGATAGAAAGAACATTTTCTCACAAGGATAGGGTGTGAATGAAAAATAAACACATTGATAAATAATGAAAAAAATAGAATGAAAATGTAAAACAAAAATAATAGAGGAAGATTAAAAATATGAAAATGGGAGAGAGTGTAATAAGAAAACATAAATTAAAGTCATACTTGTATAAGAGGAATATGTTGCATACATTGTTTTGATTATCTTTTCCTTAAGACTTCTTGGAACTAGAGAATAAGTGTTTGAAACTTAGAGTGATATGAAAATGCACTTAGAGTGATATGAAAATGCTACTAAGATCATAAAAAATTTAACAAATTTTCTATATTGATTGTACTAATAACTGATGTAAAAGTCGTAAAAAAAAATCAATATTAAAAAAATTTAAATCAATATTTAGTACAACCAATCTAAAAAATATTTTCAAGAATTTAGAAAATTCATCAACCATCTACATCATTTGTAAAAATAATCAATTTAAAAAGTTTTTTTTTTATATTTGGTTATTTGTAAAATTTATCATAAAAGTCTTGTTGAGAATTTTAAAAATTGCAAGAAAGTATACATTTTAGATGGGTGATTAATTTTTTTAAGAAAAAAAAGTATTTCTTACATCAATTCTTAATACACCTAATGCAAAAATTATTTTCTACACAAATTTTAAGACAATTGATGTAAAAGATATTATGTTAATATTATAAAAATATCATAACTTCACATCCTACATTGATTTTTAAGAAAGCATTATAACTAAATTATGTTAAAACTTAAAAATGTCTTTTTTGCTACTGTAAAAAAAAAAAAGGTTGGTTATGAAGAACACCCATATAGATATTACATACTGTTTTAAACTATAATTCGTAATCTCAAATGTAAGTACAACATTTTAGTCAAAAAAATAATGTAAGTACAACATGGATAAAGGTTTTATGGTTTTCACTTTTCACAACTACATCAAAAGTGTAAACTATAATAGCAATTTAAAACAATGATTCTACAGCATCTTATGAACAAAGTTTGCAACTTTTCATTCACTTTGTGACGAATTTCTTGTCAAGGTGTCACAGTTTTATTAGTACAAAAAAGATTTGCCAGTAATATTATAAGTTATGAAATACATCAATATTTTTTTATCAGTTCGGATTTAGAATATTCATCTTAATATTAAAAAATGTCATCGCTTTACATACATACTACATCGGTTTTCGAATAGTTGATATGAAAAGTTTTTGTACCCTTTTTCTTCTATTTTATTTTTGTAGACACATACTTCTGCCTTCTTGTAATTTAGCTTCACAATTATTATGAGCACAATATCTACCTCTTGTTTGTCTAAAAAAATAATTTAATAAATTAAATATAGTAACATTTGATATGTATTAATTTTTTTTCTTAATTTAAGAAAATAGAGAGTTTGGGAGGAACATTATTTTCTTTTGAAAATATATATAAGGTGAAAGTCAAATCTATATGACTTCGTAGCGACCCAGTTGGCTTGGACCCATTGATGGCAGTTGCGATGGTTGTTGGTACAACGTGTGGCTGCAATTAAAACCCCGAGAACCTTTTCACTATTAACCCTATAGATTATAACTATGGCAATGACTTGGCTGAACCACACTCCCTAGCTAATAAAGTTCGAATCTCCAATTATTATAAGTCTTCTTAATTATAATAATGCCTAAGTTTTTCTTTTTTTTTCTTTTTTTTTTATCGATAGAATCCAAAATAATCTAAAACAATATTAATAAAATTACAATAACTCACTTTATAATCAACCAATTATACTCAATCAATTGACTTAGATTTTTTTAATTAATGTCTAAGTTCTTAGTTTTATTTTTTAATAATATTTTTTTATCTGTATAAGAATAAAAAATAAATATCATAAAATTTATATAACATAGTTGGATCAATTTAACTATACCTTTTAATTACTTTGTTAATATGCATGTAAATATTTTGGTTAGAATTTAAAATATGTATGATACATAATTGAAATTATTTAACAATATGATAACATAATTAAATAACTAACTTATTTTACACTAATATGTCGATGCACATTACGGGGTTTTAATGCGTGTTTTCAACAGATCTCTTGCGAATTGTGATGCTTTTATTCTAAAAACACTAATGAACATACACCACACAATTCCCTTTCCTTCAAATATAGAAAACAATATTATTATCTATAATACTAGTTGAGTAGTAGGCATCTTCTTCTTCTTCTTTTTTACAGTAGCAGTACTCATCTTTGATTGCTCTAATAAATAAATAAATAATATACAAGAGCATTGATTCCGGCATCAACTTTAGATGATGCAAGCAGCACACAAGATGCATCAGCAACAAAGGGTATTTTGACTGTCATAAAACATAAAGCAGCAACATGAATAATGAATCACCTCCACACAATAGTAGAGGAGATAAAATATATATTTTCCGGTCATCAATATCGGATGAATATATTTGAAACTGTTCATGTTTTAAGAGCTGAACTAAAAATTGAAGCTTAAACCCATTTTACAATTTCTCCCACATTGTTTTGGGGCATTCGATGGTAGAGAGAGAGAGGATATATATATATATATATATATATATATATATGGGTCAATACGCGAAAAGTTTGAATATGCTTTTGTCCAATAGTTGGACTGACAAATTAAGCCTAAAGCCATTTTATAAGCTGCCCATTGTTTTTGGTTCATCCATAATTCTTTAGGCCCATGAATACGTTTTTTATTCTCTAGTCACACCACTTTTTATTTTCTATAACCATGGTTTCAAAATTATTTTTGTCTAAACCAGATTCTCTTCTAGTTTTTTTTTGGAAACTTTTTAAGATGGGCGTGGGAAGTAATTTTACTATCTCCAACATGCAGCCACGCCAAGGACCCGAGTATATGAAGGAAGTATACAAGAATGAAAATCTACAGGATGATCTGATGTCTGATAATAGATAGTTCAATAGATCCAACAATAATGATTAAGATAGATTCTAATACTATCTTAAAATTTTAGTTTGGGTTAATCTAATCGTAAAAGCATGCTCATGGAATGAGAGTTGCCACTATTTATATATATTATTTTTATCATATTATTGGTCAATGTGATATACCCAAAAAATATTCAGGTTAAACATATAATTTACAGCTTCTTTGTTAGTATGGAAACACATCAGATGAGCAACATTGGATTTAAGTGGCCTTGTTTGGTATTGTTGATTTATGAAGGGTCCAATTTTTATGGAGTGGATCCCAAAAAAAAAAAAATCCCCTTATCAAGTGGGTTCCGCAAGAAAAAAGTTAGAGAGGGATGTTTTTACTCAATATTATGTTTGTTTTAAAAAAGAAGTTCAACCTACTATCAAAGGACGTAAGAGTAATTATTATGTTTATTATTTTATTTTCTCTATTTTTACCTATTTCTCTTCCTCCAAACAACTCAACATTCAATTTTTTTTACTGTATTTTCTCTTTTTTAAAACATTTTTCTTCTATTTTCATTTACTATATTTCTCTCATCACAACCAAAATATTAGCCCTTGTTACGGACTCTTAATTTGGTCCTCATACATGTAAGTTTTATTAATTTAGTCTATATCGTTATATGTTGATCATTAACTCCCTTATCCATTCTTAATCTAGTCCATATATGTATAGATAGCCTTAAGACAGAGATTATCAAAGTATATACTCACGTTCAGAAAATTAAACTTTTATTAACATGCTTAAAGAATCTAACTATTTACCAACAATGTTGATCCTATAGCACTTTGTTAGTTGGCACTCTATTATCTAGTGTCACAATAAAAGCAAGCTTATATATATATATATATATATATATATATATATATATATATATAAAAGAAAATTTGTCATAGTTAAACGTAAATTTTATTCCACTGTCGCTCTGTGAATTGGGTTTATATATCTATTAAACTTTTCTTGATAAACTTCATAGAAATGCCTTTTAAATAATCAATTTTTCCCCATGTGCATTGCATGCTTCTAAATAATTGATTTTATTTTTCGAAAAAAAAGTAGGGGTAGGCTGACATTTCTGTCATGCTTTTTTATTTATTTATTTATGAAAGTTGTAATTTCATTCAGAAACAATAGGAAATAAAATTGTTCCTAAGTCATGCTTGTGTGAAGTAGAAAACGATTAAAATACAATATCTTTACAAAGTGCGGTGGGGGAAGAATTAAAACAGCCATGCTACAAATATATTACAAATTCCTGATTGAGACAGTCACAAACTTCAGAAGTTCAGTTTGTTACAACCTTTAAAAGATGAAAAATTTATGAATATAATTGTATTTGAAAGAGTCATTCATGATTTTTTCTTTTCACTCCTTCAAATTGAGTATTAACATTAACATTTGATTCAATTGCTTCTTTTTTATTTGGTGCACAGAACAAGATTGATTTGAATCTGGCTATGCTTCTTCCGAGTTATAAATACACAGGCCCACCCATTCATCGACAACAAACAATTACTCCTTTTTTGTCGAAATCTCGAGTCAATATGATTCAGGCTGTTATTTCCTGCACCTCCAAATTACTTTCTGCATTCTTTCCAGAATTTTTTTTAACCTTTCGGATTGGTCAAACTTATGTTGTTAACCCTAATCAAGCTGGCCCATCAGATGAATGGGCTTCTAAGCTAGCAACCCAACTGAAAGGAAAACACTAAAAAACTTGTGCTCTTTTTGTGAATAAAGCTGGCCCCTGCAAATACTCAAACATGTGCTCTTTGTGAATGCTTGGGGTTTTGGGGGCACGTTTTGAATGGTTCAACTTTATCTAATATAAATCTAATTCTGTAGAAATTCACTATCACTTTCAAAAAATATATTGAATATTAATTAAGAATCATTTTAATATATATTTTTAAAATATTATTATAAAAATCAATAATTTTATGTATGATGGTTTATGATTGAATAGGAATATAAAAAAATATTTACATTATATATATTGTGAAATCAAAACATCAAACTCAAAAGGTATTTTTTTTAGTAAATTACACTTATATTTTCTAAGGTTGGGTTAGATTATACAAAATTTATTTTTTTATCCTTACATTAATCTCCTTAATTATTTAAAATATTACACTAACTCTCTTTATATATTTTAACTCATTTAATTGTTTAAAAAGTATTACACTGCACGTGTCTCCTTATAAGAGAAATTGTTGTAAACATTAAAAAAGAAGAAGAAAAGTTTGTACTGTTTCATGAAATCGATCTCAGTAAAATATTATTACAATGATACAGATATGTTCAAGCTTGAATATAATTATATACACGTCGTATATATAAGAAAATGATAACGAAACATAAAAAACCGATCGAGAGATAAAAAATATATAGTGTATTTTAACTATAGGAATTGCGTCTCTATTATGAATTGACAATTAGCTTAAGTTATTCCATCTTAAAGACACGTGCTTAAAAAGCAACGTTGGGATGAAAGGTATATAATGATATATATATATATATATATATATATATAGTTTTAATATATGTATTTACTATAATATTATCAACCAGAGGAATAAGCAAGCATAAAATATGTTCAGTGGACATAATCATTTTTCTAATAATGCAGCAAAGTTTTCACTCTCATTGTTCACGTTTACAAACATTATATCATTAAATAATTAAATAAAATTTATCAATATATTATGTTTATTGGCAATCGAAAGCGGTGACGATACGAACAATGTTTGTTTTACTTCAATCGTCCCTTATAATTAATTCAATAAGCTATCATACTTTAACGTTGATTGAAATCATCCATTGAACAAGGAGATGAAACAAACAAAGACGACAAGATTATCTTAAAATTTTCGATTGGATTTTGTCAGACGTGGTCTTAGAATGAATTTCATAATTAATATTAAATGTGTAGCTAGCATTAATATAGTGAAGTTTTTTTTTATTATTCAGATATAATGATGGTTTTATATTAAAACAATACAAGAAGATCCAATATTATTCATCAATAGGAGAAGCAAAGATTAAGTGTGTACCTAAATTGATCCTTGGTTAGTGATGACTCAACTGACGAGAGAAATGACTTCTTATACAAAAGTGAACTGCACACGTTTTAGAGAATAATTGTATATTTATTTGGTATCAATGTATTCATGCGTTCTTTTGTAAGTTAATTAGGTCAGGAAAGGAGATATAATATTGGCTAATGATAACGATAAAAAAAAAAGAGAGAGAGAAAATTAAGAATTTCAATTTCTTTGCTAGTAATAATTCGATTAAAAACAGTCATGAACAATTTTTAATGTGTATTAAACAAAATTAAATAATGATAGATGGTGCCTTGTGCCCTCAGTGTAAAGACCATGATGAGTCAATTATGTGTGTTTTACGGAACTGTGAGGATGTTTAGCAGTTTTTGAATTGTGTGATTTATATCAATCACTAGACTTGTTTCTTTATCTAGGGCTAATTAAGTAGCTCCATGGAAACTATCTACAACAGAGATTGGTGAAGCTCATCACACTTGGCCTGATTAATTTCTTTGGTGAAGATATATGGGCTCTATGATGGGATCGTAATTCTTTGATTTTGTTTATATTAGTCAATTGGATAATAACAGTTCTATTTGACACACAGTATTCGACCATGCAAAGAGGAAAATGCAAGAAGGAGATCAATATCTCTTCATTCTCTTGGCGTCATCTCCTCCCCATACTTCCAAAGTGAATGTTGATGGATCCTTCAAAAGTGGCTGGTGATGAAAAGTGCAGCCTGCGATGGTCTAGTTTGAAACTCAAATGGTCGAGTAATTCATAAAAAAAGGATCCCACTATAATGTTGGAACCAGTAACGTAGTTTGGACTAAGCTTTGGGGTCTCTTCTTTGGCATCAAGCTAGTTAATTTGTGATCTCTTCCTCCTTCCCAATGTCTTTGAAATGAACTCTTTGGTGTCAGCGGGTTCAGATCTTCTCCAGTTGTCACTGGAGAGAAGAATTTTCTGGTTATAGCAAAGATTTAAATATCGGTCACAATGATGTTGCAATTTCATTAATTTTGTTATCCTTTTGTTTTCCAAATATTTAAAAAAGATATTAAATTAAGTATAATAAAACATTTATAAATTGTTATTAAACCAAACTTTCGTCTATTCTATTAATAAAAAATAAATGTTATAAACATTTATATTTATATCATCAATAAAACATAGTTTTAGAACATTCTTAAATTTATATTTTACCTAAAGTGATCAAAATGGTTGCAATTCGGAGGACACAATTGTCAGAGTAAAAGCCGTACACCCTGTTTGTAATTATTGCATTGGAGCTAAAAAGTCGTAAGAAAACAACGACAGGACAATTAACGACAGAAAGGGAGTGATTATTTTATTTAACAATATATCCCGAATGATTTTTTCCTCAACGCCCCCATAATTTCATTCATTGATTGTATATATATATATATATATATATATATATATATATATATAAAGACATTTATAAATATGATAAATGTTTAAATATTAAATCAAACATTTAAAATAAATAAACATTCAAATATGATTGGTCACTGACATATAAAAGTCATTCATTGATCCTAGTAGTTGTCTAGTACCCAAGTCATATATGCATGGGTTATGGGTACCCCACATAGCACTTGTATTATCCTATCTATCTATCTCCGTGCGTCACTGCACCTTTCGATTTCATTTCACGTGCTCGTGGTGCCCAATGCCTCCTACTGCTCAACCTGATTTGGACAATTTCCACCACCAAAATTTAACACTTCTGCCCCCTCCCACTACCAGATAACCCCCCTTTCCTCAACCCACCCCTCTCACAATGCTCCAACCCATTCCTAATTCCTAATGCATTATTATTATTATTATTATTATTATTATTTTTCCCTCTCTAATTAACAATATCACACTCACACTGTTTCCTTACGCTAAAAGGACTGTTTATCCGTACATCATTTATTCCTCATCTTTATTCTATTAATGCCCAAGCCGCCTCACCCATTTGTTTCATTCTACCTCACTCTTCCAACCTCATCACTCACTCCTCACACAACACACTTGCCTCTTCTACCTCTACTTCTAGTTCTTCCCACATGGAGGATTTAATCATATCTCCTTCTTCTTCCTCTTTGGTCTCTCTACCCCATGAAAACCCAACACCAACACCAACCCTTCAACAAAAACTCCAATTCCTCCTCCAAAGCCAACCCGATTGGTGGGTCTACGCCATTTTCTGGCAAGCTTTACACGACGACGATGGCAACCTCTACTTATCCTTCGGAGAGGGCCATTTCCAAGGCACCAAAGAAACTTCCCCAGAGTCACTAACCATTCCCACAAAGAAGTTCATGAGAGCCCCCACAAACGACACCAACAACATCAACGACGCCGAGTGGTTCTACGTCATGTCGTTGACTCGCACCTTCGCAGTCAACAATAATGCTTCTTCAAACTCCACCTCTTCTTCTTCTTCTTCTTTTATTTCTTCTTCTTCGCTCCCTGGAAAGTCTTTTTCTTTAGGGTCGGTTCTCTGGCTCAACAACAAGCACGAGCTCCAATTCTACAACTGCGAGAGATCCAACGAGGCGCACGTGCACGGGATCGAAACGTTGATCTGCATCCCAACACAAAACGGCGTCGTCGAAATGGGATCCTACGGCACCATCAAACAAAACTGGAACCTCGTACAGCACGTGAAGTCTCTCTTCATAACCCCTCCAGATCCGGTTCCTGTCCAAATCCTCGACGACCACACCATCTCCTTCGCCGACATCGGCATTGTTGCCGGAATCCAAGAAACCAAAAAGCGAAAAATAAACCAAACACAAACACAAAAACCTCCCAGCAAAAACGACAACTATGTCGACTCCGAACACTCCGATTCAGATTGTCCCACGTTGCCAACCGCCACCACCCCGACAACCTCGGAGCCGAAGAAAAGAGGGAGAAAACCGGTTCTCGGACGCGAGACTCCGGTAAACCACGTGGAGGCAGAGAGACAACGTAGGGAGAAGCTCAACCATCGATTCTATGCGCTTCGTGCTGTTGTTCCGAATGTTTCGAGGATGGACAAGGCTTCGCTGTTGTCAGACGCTGTCGCCTACATCAGCGAGCTGAAGGCGAAGATTGAGTACTTAGAGTCGCAGGAGCCGAGAGACAGTGATAAAAAACCGAAGACAGAAATGACGGACACTCTGGATAACCACAGCACCACGACCACATCGACTGTCGTGGACCAAAGCGGGCCTGAACCTAGATTGGGCCCAAGCCCGCTTGGTCTCGAGGTCAATGTGAAGATCGTGGGGCCCGATGCCATGGTGAGGGTACAATCAGAAAATGTGAACCATCCTGGGGCGAGGCTAATGGGTGCTTTGAGAGACCTAGAATTTCAGGTTCATCACGCTAGCATGTCTTGTGTTAACGATATCATGCTTCAAGATGTGGTTGTTAAGGTTCCCGATGGAATGAGGAGTGAAGAGGGTCTTAAATCTGCGATTCTCATGAGGTTGAATCAGTGATACTGGTGAGGTTATTAGCTGTAATGTAACTATAAGATGTTGTTTCTCTTGATAGTAGTCGGTTTTTGGTGTACGTTATAATAATGATTAATGCTTTAGATAATTTTTATTTATCTTTTTTGTTTTTTGGGGGGGTCTTTGTCTTGCGTGGTTCTTGATGACGGTGGGGTTGGCTCCAACCTGCAATTATGTGATTGTGTTGCTGATCAGGGAATCTAAGAAGCCTGTCTGTCGTTTATGTGCACCAGCTCTGTTTTCTATATATAACCCTTTTGGATTTTGAAGTTGATCAAGAACTAGATTAGAAGAAAAAGTGGTCGCCATCTTGTTTTGACATTCCTCAAAATACAAATATTATAATCCAAACCCTTTAATCTAGTATCACTATATTTAGATTGTGTTTGAAATTCTTTGAAACGGGAAAAATGGATGTTCACACTTTCTAAGATAGGAAATATAAAAGTAAGAATACCCTTTCCTTGTGTGTAACTGTGTAACGTCTAATTGCATTGAGGGTAATGTGTTTTCAAGTATAAAGAAAAATAGAAAATTAAAATGGATCAAATTTTTTAAATAAATCAAAATCAATTTAATTATTTTAACTTTAAAAGGTAGACAAAATATTATTTAAATAAACTAAAATACTTAAAAAAATGAAAGAATATTAATTTATTTACCTTTTATTTTAAATTTAAATAATTATTAAAATTTATCCATAATGGACCTTAAGTTCACCTGAAATTTAAGAGCCATGGTATCTATATGCATGGACGTAGTACAAATACGAACTAATGCATATGATAATATAAGATAATGAGTTAGAAATATTTTTTTTTAGAGTTTCTCTATCGAAAATATAATATTTTTTTTTATTAAAGAAATTCTCAAAAAACACTTTTAACATTGTATTTAAATAAAACCTATTTTTCTTACCGTAAATTTCCATCTCTACCTGGTTTAGTTTCAATCCTATCACGATATTAACGCATGAACTTACAATAAAGTGAAAAAAAATCAATTTCGTGAAAATATAGATGGCGTTAACACTAAATTTTCTTTTGTCATTTTGAGGAGGTCTTTGTAATTTTTGCCAACAAGGAAGGAGCTACAAGTAAATTTACATAACGTGAGGGGAATTAATTTATTCTTTAGTTGTTGATGTGCTATCATATATTTGTCTAGATTTTACATAGATATTATTGTGTCGGGTATCTAATTTTTCAGAGGCAACGTTTACCGATTAAATAACCCAAGAAAACTTGATGGTAGAGTTTTAATTTCTTCGTGATTTTGTGATAAAGAGGGGAAGATATATGACGAAGAGAATTCAGTGAATTTTTGCTCGGCCAAAATGATCCTTTTATGTTACTTCCTTTTTTGTGGATGAAGCCTTGAATCTAAAAGCAAGGAAGCTGAGCATGCACATTAAACCCTTTTTGAGTTCTGATCATGACTACCACCACTAACCAAGCCTAAAAGGCACTAGAAAAACATGTGTCGATTACACACTATGCACCCACCATTGAGTTGAGCAGAACGCCAATTGCCAAATGATTGTTCACTTAGTTTGTAATTGTATATAGGGTTTGTTTAGATTAAAAATATAAGTATTTTGTTATAACTAATAAAATGTGCATAACTCTAAAAAAACACTTCTAACATTTATCCAAACATAGTCATAATATGATGATTACAAAGTTTACTAATTGAAACTCTTGATGTTACATCTTTTTATGTAGCACCTTAACGAAGTGACGAGTTGAATATGAATTAAAATGACCAAAAATTATTTATATACATTTGATATTTAATTTTTTTAAGTAAAATTTACATTTGATTTTGATTTGAACATAAAATCTTAATTTACAAGTACCAATTCAATATAGAATAGAGATTTTTTATTTAGAACACATTTTTTTTAGACAATTTTCTTTAAATAGGATTGTTATGAGTGGTAAAAAATTTCTTCAAATATTTAATGTAATTATATATTTAAAATTTAAATTTGAAATACTTGATTAAATTAAAAAAATCTTATATCAATTGATTCACACTTCCTCATAATCCAAAAAAAAAAAGAGAAATTAATTGAATGTAAAATAAAAATTTCAAAAACAAGATAGGAATTCGAAGGTGCTCCAAATAAAATGGGACATGTTCTGTTTTCATTTTAATTTTTTCACTTATGGTAGACTATGTTGTTTTTCTGGGAGATAAAGGCCACCCCATATCATCAATATATAACTAAACCGATCAATAAATTTTGGAAGATACGTATGTAATGTTTCTGCTGTTTGAATATTTAACCCACTCACTTGAGAATAAAAACTTCGAGCTAACTATTGTATATTGAAAGACATAATTCGACATGTGCAAGACAAACCCTTGTTAATATTTTGACTACGTTCTCTGCTCCTACTTTAATTCCAATGTTGCGTCATATGCTTATCATGTATGTGTCAAAGAGTCTCGCACATATGGTTATTGTCCAAATTCATTTTCTCACGCAGGAAAAGAAGTTAATGTTAAACGTTTACTTCAATCCTGAATAGTACGTGTCTAGACCTCAGCACAGTACAATATGGGTGTACAATTTTTTGGGGGGATAGAATAATTAAGTTTCATCAATAGCCCATCTATTATATATCCATGTTAAGAAAAAGTTCAACATATTAACTTGGAGATATATGATTAATGATTCAATCCTTAAATTTTAAAAATATATAATTTGAACTCTTGTTTCCCAACATAAACTATCAATTTATTTTTAAATTTTCCATAATGGATATATTGTTCTCGACTGCGTTCGAACAATTCATAACTACTTTTAAAACTGAATTATACTCATTAGTATTCTACCTCATAATTCACATTAATTTTCAGCATAATTCAATCCAAATCTTTTATTTCCATACCTCGAGTTTTTAATCACGTTTTCAAATCACTGCACTAATCTAATGGCCCTCACTGTGATTTGATTCATTGTAAGAAGATTAAAAATATAAGGATGATGTCGTGTCATTATATTTACTTGTTTGGACTTTGTAGCTGATGAGAAATGTTATCACCAATAGAAGTGACTGCTTTATGATCTGTTCAATTATTGGATCTAATTATGATTCATTCATGTCTTGATTTCTTGTTAAAATTTGGCTTAAAAATGTTTCTTTCTCCTATTAGTGTAGTTGCTCCATTGAATGTATTAGATCTAGTTTCTAACTATAGATTTTTCTTATGGGACTTTTGATATTGTTTTTGTACTTGTAAATGTTGAAGTACTCCTTATCCCATCTAAAAAAATCACCCTTTTTTTTGTCAGCCTTAAAAAAAGCACTCCTTAATATCTTTCCTTTAATATATTCATTGGCTTAAAAAATACAATTTTTTTTTTTACATTTTTGTTTCTACTCATTTCCTCACCAATTTTTTCTCATCATTTTCTTCTTTCCAACAAAACACGAAAATTTGTTAAATTTAAAGCATAATTTATATCTTACTCGTGATAGGACTTACACATGGAATTGTGTTGTGGATAGTAGGGGTGGCTACAAATCGATTTGGTTCGTTTTAGACATTTTTTTTAACCGATATTTGTTTGGTTTTGCTTAATTTTTTATTGTAACCTGAATCAAACCCACCTGGTGTGATTTTGTTTGGTTTGAATTGGATTTCAAGTTTAATAATAAAAATAGAATGTTAAAAAAAATATTTTAAAAAAAGAAAACTCATGTACGTACAGACAATTATAATATCATTAAGTTTTTTCAAAAAAAAAAAACAATTATAGCCTAATAGTAGCTATCTAATAGTAGTAGCCAACAACTAACACTAACAATAGTAATAACTATAACATATTTTTCAATATCAGTATGTTTTCCAAAAATCAATTACAACCTTTAATTATCTAACAACTAATTAACAAATCAAAAACAAAAAAGAAAAATAAGAATCGTATTGTAAAACTAAAACACTAACATAATACTGTAAATTGTAAAATAAAAATAAGAATCGTAAAATAATATGACAGTAAAACTAAAACTAATGTTTAAAAAAAACATTGTGTAATGTTTGGAACAATTTGTTTTTGTTTAATTTTTGTGGATTTTAAATTCTCCAATCTGAGAACTGAACCATGCCATTTGGATTTTAAAAAATCAAACCCAAACCAAACCAATAAACTACACTATATCGATTTTTAGGATTAATTTGCTTTGGATTGATCAAATTTGTGGGTACCTGTGATGGATAAGGAGGAGGGTAAACTTTGGATTTTTATTACTAAATTAAGCACATAAGGGTACTTGATAACTTCTAAAAAAAAAAAAGCTGCTTGATAACGCATAGGAGGTTTTACAAATTTGGTTGTTTTGAACATTGTAAAAACAACCACATATGTAAAAGTAATGTAGTGCAAACCTTGTTGAAAATTATATTAAGGAATAAACAGTTTTGAGAAGATCTGCATAAAGACTCGATAGTGACTATTTTTTCCTGGTCGGGTTCAGTGATTTTATCTTTTCAGTTTTCAACGATTTTTCGCTTCTATATAATTTCGTTTTTGTTTCAAGCTGTCAAACACAGTTATCCACATTTTCTACACAAAATTGGTCCCTATTTATTATGAGATAACTACATTCTTATTAATTGACGAGGGAGATCCTTTGAACATCCGCATTTTACGTTTTATTCAACTAAGTGCATAACGCACGTGTATGTAACTGTGTTTAGATTCGAGGCACTACAATAACGATTCTAGAATCACTTTAAAAGTCAAAAACTTCAATAACATGTTTTTTTCATTAAGTAGACTAATATTATTTGAAATGAAAAAAGAGATAATACAGTTCAAGGTTGCGTAAGGAATCTGGAACTTGTCTATTTTATGGGACGTAGACGTTTTAATGAAAACCACTATGATTATTCTAGTTGAACTATTAATTAATGACTGCAATTCACAATCATGTCTTGCTATAATCCCAATCACAGTCTTCTACACTTCTCACAAAAATAAAGTTATTTTGTTATTTTTTCAAAATTTTATGTAAACTATTATATTATTTTATAGTCTATTTTCATTAATATTTTATAAATAAAGTGGAGAAAATAAGTAGTAATCTTTTTCATTATTCATATGATAAAATTTTCAGTGAATCAAGTTAAAAGGTGACTTAATGCACGAATAAATGCTAACATGATTAGATGGTTATCAAACCAATTAGTCAGGGTACGATGCATGTTGAATACAAAATCATAAAAAGAAATTGAGACCACACACTCGTGCAGATGCGCCCAGAAAAGCACACATATAAGGAATGTATTTATTATTTAGTGATAATATTTTGATATAAATAAGAAAAATAAATGTTAATTATTAATTTTTTTATAAATAATCAAGAATAAAACATAAAAATGTGTGTGTGTTTGAAGTTATATGTCAAAGTCAATTTTAAATATAGACCAATCATTTATAATTACATCATCTAGATATATATATATATATATATATATATATAAATTACACATTTTTTCTAATCGTTCATAATATTAATATTTATTTGGAATCTGTGCCTGAGATGGATCCAGTTGGCCGGGAATCGTTCATAATAGACAAATACAATTCTGGTGGGACTGAACTCTGTTGAAGCCTGGTCCACTGTGATCGCGTCTACAGTTGAATCAACCGCAGACAATTATCAACCAACAGAAAAAGACTTTTTTTTTAATATATATATATATATATATATATATGTGTGTATGTATATATATATATATATATATATCACACTAATTATAGAAAAATGAAATCATAATATTATAGTTACACGATGTGGGTTGTGCAATTATTTTGTGGACCAAAACCTCGTTCATAATAACATACAGTACGTATCAGGCAAGAAAGCATGACGTACTTACAATTTGTTATTTGATGATAAATGTATACTTTAAAAAGTATATATAATTTTGTTAAGTCTATTATGTAAAATTTTTCTAAATTATAAAATTTATATATAGTTTTGATGAAATTATTTTGAAAAATATAAAAGAGTGTATTTGAAACTGATTAATATATGAAACAAAATTTAAGAAATTGAATGCATTATGAAATAATTTATTTCGAATAAAGATTCATATTTTGACAACTTTATCAAACCACATGTAGCGTTTAAAAGCATTCAGGATCAAGGTTGTTTTGAATTTCAAAATATCAAATGATTACAAAGAAATTACACTTATAAAAATCATAGAATTTGACGATTAAAATTAAAAGTTTATAAATAAGACTTCAAATTTTTTATAGATTGAATTATTATCACCTAATTTGTTAAACATCGATGATGACGATGACATTGTACATTAAAATTAATTACTGGTTTAAAAAACAATTATATATATATATATATTCATTTTCACCTTTTATAAATTCATCTTTCTTTACTTTATTGCATCTTTATGAAACTTTTATTTTTCTAATTTTTACTTCTAGTTATTATTAAAATTACTATCGAAATATAATCGTTATCAAATTAACTTTAAAATAAAAAACACTTATAAAATCTAATTACAAATTATTTTACAAATCATTATATGATATTATTATAATTATTTATGAATATTTTTATCGAAATCAATATTATTATATTATTGAGTATTAGATAATTCTATGATAAGTTCAAAACTATGAACTTGTTTGTTTGATTAAAAAGAACTTACAATGAATATTGAATTTTATGTCTCATCTTTAAATATTTATTTATTAATAGAATTATTAAGTGAAACTTATTCAATTTTAATAATACACTCTTTTCGAAAAATAAATATAATTTTTACTCTTAACAATTTTATTAATAAAGGTTTAGAAATATAATGGGATTGCAAAATCTGTCATGCTCTAGAGAAGGGAAGTATGCAGCAGATTTCCTTGCAAAGCAGCTGGGACCAAACACTGATACTGTTGGTCCAATAGAGAGATGAGTTCTGTCTGTTCTGAGATGAGTTTTATTCCGGTAGCAGAGTGCAATTCACCCGCACTTATTTTATTTTTCTGTTCCGGTTCTTTTTCTCCTTCTCCCCTCTATGTAAAAATAAAAAGTTTAGAAATATATACTTTTAAAACTCTCATCAACTAACTCATCACCAATAGATACAATAATTTGAATAAATAGAAAAAGATACAATAATTTTGTAGGTTTAATTATATTTTTTTACCTCCACCAACTTTTTAATTTTAATAAATTTTATTTTTAACCTTGACTTATTTTACTTCTAACTGTAAGCAATAATCTATAATTTCATGTTCAATTACAATTACATCAAGAACATGAAAAGGGATCTCTAGAATTCATGAGTTTCACATAAACATACCTTTGTCCATAATTGCGGAAGACCTTTATTGGTAGAATGCTTTCGTAGAGTGTTTGGGGAAGATCCTTTAATGGCAGAATACTTTCTCAGAGTCTTGACCCTTTTTTTCTTGTATCTTTTTGATAGGGATTGGATACAACTCTCATGGACAGACAATGATGGTATTCACTTTTCTAGATATCTCTCTTCTTTCTTAGAAAACTGAACCACTAAGTTTAATATAACTGTACCTATCAACAGTTATCTTTTAATATAACTGCATATCTTAACAGTTATCTTTTAATATAACTGCATATCTTAACAGTTATCTTTTTAATAAAGATAATTATTTTATTAATAATTATCCTTTAATAACTTCCCTTTATAACCAATTATCTTTATGCCCTTTATTCATTAAATGAAATAACATTTATTTAAATGAGCCACAATGATAAATCTTACACTAACATTTAACAAACTTATGAATTTTACTTTCACTATTTATTCATTAATAAACACAAAAATTAGAAATAGAATAATAAAATAAAAAATTAGGGATAAAAATTACAGTTACGTTAAGAGTAAATTGACTGGAAATAAAAATTGGGGGTCACCTTGTTAATAGACAATTGAAAAAAATTATAGTTAACTAGGTCAAACATACCCAATCGATATTCAATGATGATTAATTAAAATCACATGTAAATAACATATAAAATAAAGTCAAATGATAATTCATATCTCATAAGAAAACTTCTTCGTTTAAATTTCTTTTTCTCTCCCAAGTCCCACCCCTTATTTTCTGTTCTTTCTTCTTTTTATTTTTTCTTTTTTGTACAGGGTTACAATTCCTCATTCATCTAAAAAGTGCAAAACTTTTTTTCCTGGGAAATCATGATTCACAAACTCTACAGTTTAAAAATATTCCTATCTACATTTCGACCATTTTTATAAAAAAAAAAATTCTTGGACAAGCAAGCTTTTTTTTGTTTTGTCAAACTCACGGCTAGTTCAAAAATAACAATGACTTATTTTCTATAACAGTGGGATTAAAAATAATGGTAATTCTATTTGCAACCTCCATATTTTCTCTTTAAATATTTTTTTATATTTAAGGAATTGGAATTATACATAAAAAAAATTGGAAACTGATTTATGAAATATTAAAAATAAAAAATAGGGATGCAACGAGAGAAAAAAGGTGCAAATAAAACTTTCTTAAAAATAATAATATGAAACATAGTCTGCCAAATGTAGAAAACAAGGTCTGCTTGAGGAGGCCCAGATCCATAGGCTTCAAGGCATATTTGATATACGGGCTTATTCAATTAGATTTGGGCTTGAATACTAAAACCCGTTATTTGTACCTATGCAGGAAAATAGATTGTCGTGAGAATAATGATTGGATTCAATCCTTATTTGAAAAATACATGTATTAACTTTGATTTTGAGTTTAAGTTTTAAGTATAAATTTGTATTAAGAAAAATACATGTGATCTTTCAGAAATAAAATCATTTGAAAATTCAATCCTTATTTTATTATGTGCACTATTTTACATTTTTCTTTTTTTTGAACAAGCGCCAACAATTACTACATCAATGACAATGATGTGGTTGAGACACCTGCAACGCTAAGGCTCACGTCCCTTGGATTCTACTTCAATTTTTTGTTTTTTGTTTTTTGTTTTGTATCTCTGTTTCAGGTCTCAATAGGTGCTACTAAGTTATGGAAGGTGACTGGAGTCCATCGCGTCGAAAAATCCCAAAGAAAAGAGTTTGATTAGTTTGAAAAGGAAATATGTGCTGCCGAAGAAAAATTAAACCATGTTAATTAGGGAAAGCTGGTTGTAAATATTAATTTAATCACAATTAACAAATGAACTTATACCAAGTGAGTACATCATTATTATAACTTAGAAGTTTCGAAACAGAATTTTAATAGTAAATGAAAAGTTAACATGCATGATAACTACTAATTACTACAGTAACAAATATATTTTCAGTTTCTTAGGGAGAACATATGGGCCACAAGAAGACAAACATTGATGAAATTCAGTGTCAAAATTAGGATTTTTTTTGTTGCTTATGAGGAGGTTCCAATTCAGAGCAAATGACTATAATTCAAAACATTGTCCTACTTTTATGTATATTATTTTATTCATATAAGTAATTCATGTGGGATATCTATCACAATTTCACACACTTTAGACTAAACATATTCAACATGAGATTTGTAAGACTAAATATTTGTGAATAATTAGAATGATATGATTGATCTGACTTTAATCACTAAGATATCTTGTGATATCATTTAATTATTTGAACTTTGATCTAACTTATTCAAAAGTCAATTTATATTTTAATAATTAATTAATTTACAACCTTCAACATAAACATTCAAGTAGTGTTTTTTTTTTTGTGTGCCCAACACTAATTATTCAAGCTCCTAATTTCTAGATTTTAATTCTTATTTATTGACTCCAAGTTTCTGTACACTTTTCAAAATGTCACTCCAAATCTTCTTTGCTCCTAATTAACATAAGCTTGAAAGGAGAAACACTAAATTAAAACAAATGACTAAAATAACTAAAAATACATTTTTATACGAATATAAAAAAATTGGTATATATAATAGGTATCTTTGCCCTAAAACATTACTTTCGAGAAAAGCATATACCAATTCGTTACCATAATTCAAATTATAAAGAAGAATGTGTTGTGCATGACTTATGCTATGAGCAGACAGATGTTGGAGGGAAGCAAAATGGAGCTATAATAACCATGATTTCTAAAAAAAAAAAAAAAGTTACTGTAGCAGTTACTGTAGCTGGCGCTGATAGCGTGGGATCTGGCGCTGATAGCGTGACACTGTAGCTGAAGGCTATTTTTCACGATTTTTTGCGCCATCAGCGCCAGAGTGGCGCCAGGAGCACCACAGATGCTGGAAATTGGCGCCAGGAGCGCCAAAGTGGCGCCAAGAGCGCTGGAAACTGGCGCTAGGAGCGCCAAAGTGGCGCCAAGGGCGCCAGACGCACTGGATTTTGGCGCCATCAGCGCCAGAGTGGCGCCAGGAGCGCGGGAAGTTGGTGCAGGCCATTATAAATAGAAGGCTCGCGAATTCTGGAGAGAAAACACTGTTTCTCTTCTTCCTTGAGCCTCCACCTCCATTAATGAGTGACCCAAGCTTCCCTAGCCATTGTTTGCTCACCAAATCACTTCTAAAAGTCATTAAACTTGTGAGAAACTCCTAGAAATCCAAAATCCTTCATCCAAACCTCTTGCACCTTGGAGTTGAGAGGTTCCTTTTCAGAGGAAGAGTAGAACTTGAGATAGGCAAGGAACAGCGGGATTTCTCGGATATCAGAACCAGGAGAAGAGATTCAGAGGCCTTCCTTGCCAATTCTGAGGTAAGAATCTTGAGTTTCACCGATTAATTTCTGATTTGGGATTTTCTATGAATAGTGACCCATATAAGTTGGGGCTAGACTTAGCCCAAGGTCCTGTAGAGAAACTTACTTAGAATTGTGTAGTGATGAAGGATTAGCTTTCAGAATTAGATTTGGTGAACTTTGATTCTTGGCTCTGCTTATGAATGAGTGACTTGTGTTGAGTCACTAGCTGATGGTTATATGACATGCAAGAGCCTTAGTTGTGACTGTGAGATGCCTGAGAGGCTACATGACCGGTGCCTTGAGTAAGGCATAGACCGTTCCAGCTATAATTGAGTCCTGAGGTATTGAACTACACAGAGCTTAGAGCTCTCTATGTTGGCTTACATTGAGTCTGGGGAGTGACTCTAAGCCTTGATGGAGCTGTGAGCTCATGATATGTGAACTATATAGAGTCTGTGTGGACTCAGATGCTTTGATTGAGCCGATAAAAGCTTTGAGCTGATGGTTGTGGCTTTGTGGAGTCTGTGATGACTCTAAAGCCTTGTGTTAAGTTGTGCTGGACCTAGAAGGGTCTGTGAGAGCCTAGTGTGTGTTGGGCTATGATAAACCCTAAGCTAGAGGATTTCTGATTATGCTATGTATGCTGCTTTGCTTGGATTGGTTGTGATCTGTGCATTTATGCCTTGGTTAGGGCTTGACACCGAGGGTGTTAGTGGCGGGTGCCACGGATCAGGGAGAGAACTGCAAAGCTAGGCTTTGCCAGGTAAGTTCTTGGTCCCTGGGGATGATTTCCCGCTTATTTGTGCCCCACCACACTCCAGGAGGAGTGATGGTCATATTCATGATGCATGCATTTGGTTGTTGCATCCTCATAATGATATGCATGTGCATCTCTGCTTGCAAAATGCATGATGCCTGTTATTAGATCTTCTGGCCAGTAAGATAGATATGGACCTCCCTAGGAGACGGTTATTCCTCCTAGTTTGGTTTGCTCATGGGTGATGATGATCCCGGGGTGATGATGATCCCCTAAGACCAAGAGATAGGTGTGTCCCGTCGCGGTTGATTGCCTATTCTCGGAGGTACCATATACGTGCGTCCATGCGTAAGGGGTAGCTCCCGATGGGATGGCACGGGTGTGAGTTCCGGTCTCACACTGAGGTTAGGCATTGATGATGATACACCGTATATAGAGCAAGATGACTTGCTCATATTGTTATGAGGGCCGGGAGGCCATTTGTTGTGACTGATTGATGTTTGTGTCATGGAGAGTGGGCCAGGGTGGAGGAGAGACCTCCCCGGACCCTGAGCTTACTGAGACATGTATCTCACCCCGTGTGGGGATTCATGTTTTTCAGGTGACTCTTCTGAGAGAAGAGAGCAGCCTCAGGACATGAGGCCCTAGGAGAGGTGTTGCATGCATGATCTTGGATGACATGAAGAGAGCTAGATAACTTATTTTGGCTTGGATGCTGTTTGTTGTTTGTTTGTACCCTGTAGAGGATTGTAGGGCGTGTCTGCCCATCTGATGTATTGTACATGAGTATAGACCCTCATTTGAGGAAGGACATTCTTTTGTATCACCACGTGTGTGGTGTGGAACTGATATATATTTGTATAGAACTTAATTATGTAATGAAAAAGATATTCCTCCTGAATATAACTCTGAGATATTTGGATTATCTGCCTATGAGTATATTGTGATAAAATGGATCAGCAGGGGCATGTGTTATGTTATTGATATGATGCTTGTGATGATTATTGATTGTGTGTGTATTGTTGTGGTTGATAATCCATACATAATGTGATCAATAAATACGATTCAGTCGCTTCCGCCTAGATTTAAAATAATGATTTAAGCGCGATTCTGATATTATTAACTATAATACACCGGGTGCACACGGGATGTTACAGGAGCGAGCAAAGTGTACACGAACTGAGCAAAGTGGAGTAGAGCATATAAAGTGACAACATTTATCCTTTGGACTTGAATCGTTCTTTTGTTGGATTACGATTACACTACATGGATGATATTATAAATTTGTATTATTATCTATATATATTAGATGTAAAACATTTACTTATATTAAGATAAAAAGAATATCTTTTATAGATGTAGATAAAGTCTGATGCTATGAAATTCCAAATTCCAAACACACATTTGATTGGAGATCAATTTAAATTGTTTTTCAAGTCAAATCCCAACCCATGACAAATTGACCATAGACACTCTCCATTCTATGAAATAAATACGTTTTTTTTTTCGAAAGGCAAAGTATAATTTATTCACAATGGTCAAAGATTACAAGATGTACCTTGACCAATCTGCTAAATTACAAAGCATAAATAGGTTCTATTATAATAATTAACATATGCATGTTTTCATAATTTCACCCCAACTAGTATAACAACTAACGAGTGAATATTAAATAAATAAATCTTTTTCATCAATTTAATTCTTCTTTGTCTATTAAACATTGAAGAAAATATGTATTGATAATGTAATTTTCTTTATTAAGTCATTTATTTAATTATAAATTGATATGTATGATATGATAAAAATAATCATACAATTGTCAACTTTTATAATAATTAGGGTAAAATATGTTTGAAATTACCAATGATTATAAAAAAATATTTTTATTTTTAAAGGGACCAAATTAATACTATTTTTTTATGAGAACAAAATTAATACTTTTCAAATTCTACAAGGATCCAAAGCATATTTTACTTTTATAATTATTTTTAAAAAATTATATTTATTATGATTTCTGAATTTTTACATTTTTTTGGGTTACCTTATGACTTCTGTTTGTTTTAGTGCATACGAATTAGGAGTGTTTGTGGGTTAGTTTGGGTTGATTTTGATCAAATTTTGGATCCAACCTAATCAAATTTGATTGGTTCGATTCGATTTTCAGAATTTTTTTAAAAATCTAACCTAACTCATTCATGAACGGTTTTGTTCGGTTCGGACCAACGGGTTACTCATTTAAATTTGATCTTTTTTTTCTTAAAACTATTATTTTATATCATGATTCATCCAAATATCCAATACAATTAACATAATAGGGTAAATATCCATTTTTGTCCCTGAATGTGTAGAGAACTGACAAATTCGTCCCTAAAAGATGAAAATTCAAATTTTAGTCCTCCAAAGTGAAAAAAGTGCAACAAATTCATTCATTCATTAACTTCTATCCATTACCGTTAATGAAAGAGTCTATGTGGTACAAAGGGACAAAAATGATTATCAACATAACTGCAGAATAGATAAGATCAAAATGTCAGTAAATTTTCATTTGACCAAAATGTCAATAAGTTTTCATTAGACAAATTTGTTAGATCCCAAATTTTGTTTCATTTAAGGGTAAAATGCAATTTAGGGTAAATAGTCATCTTTGTTCCAGAATGTGTAAAGCACTGACAAATTCGTTCTGAGATATGGAATTTAAATTTTAGTATACCCATTTACACACATTGCAAATTTGCTACAACTATTTGCTTGTTTTCTCATCTACTGAGATCATTGACATATTGTTGGAACATAATAGTACCATAGGATATTCATCCGTGTTTTTTTTTCTCTCTCTACATATAATTTTTTTGGGTTCTTTTTCACGCCATAAAATTTGTCATCAATTTGGTGTTTTTACCAAAAACAGATCCTTTACTCGTTTTCGTATTACCTATAGGTGTTGAATTACATGTTAGAATAACATCAAGTGTATTGGTCCAATGGAAGAATTAAATTATACTTTACATATTAGAACAAAAAAAAAGAGAAATATGAAGATTAAATTATATTTTTTTCCTTAAATAAAACGAAATATGTGGTCTGACAAATTAGTCTAATGGAAACTTATTGACATTTTGGTCCAATAAAATTTTACTAACATTTTGGTCCAATCTATTCAGCAGTCATGCTGACAATTATATTTGTGATATTTTCATTCCTATATGCCACATAGACTATTTCATTAACGGTAATAGATGAATGATTTTTCCGCACTTATTTTTTACTTTTGGAGACTAAAATTTGAATTTTCATCTTTAGAGGACGAATTTTTCATTGCTCCACACATTCAGAGATGAAAATGATTATTTACACTAACATAATATTATCAAATGTATGGAAGTAGTAAAATTGATTCATTTAATACTATCAACATAATATTCTAAAATAGACTAATACAAATTAAAACAAAATATTCTTCAACGAGATTTACTGTAATGTCTGAATCACAAATATTTCTTACAAACGAATTTCTTGTAATAAGCTTTGAAGCAACCACATTTACTAAAACAAATGAACAAAATATGATCTATTAGTATTATAAACATTTGTAGTTACAACACTTGAAATCCCAATATTAATAGTATTTATAGTCAAACCAAACAACTCTAAAATATTTGATTAATTTTGATCGGTTCAGTTTGATTTTGATCGGATCTATAGATCTAAACCTGTGACTCAATTTGTATATGAACGATTTTGATCGGTTTAGTTCGATTTTGGTTCAAATACATAAATGACCCAACCAAACTATTTAGATCGGTTTGAATCAATTCGATTCGCTAGTGACCATATCCATGAATATCCATAATAAAAATTAAAATGAAACAATTGAATTTTCACACGTATAAAACTTTTCACAATTAAGTAGACATCCCTTAATCTTCCTTACGATCCATCACAATCAAATCATCATAAAGCAAATCTCTGCAATCTTATAACATTGCGCAAGTCATTATGATAAATAAAATAAAAGGCATATCATTTATCAAAGTGAAGGGATAAAAGAAGATACTAAAACGGAAGCTTCATATTGAATTATTGACCAATGAAAGGACACTGGATAACAAAAAGTCCGCAACTCTTTCCTTCAAATTGAACCTTCACTGTATAATTTATACACCCAAAGAATCTTATCAACTTATTCAATAAACAGATTTTTTCCACTATACATGAAATTCTAAACATTACGAAGAATAAATAACCCAATGTTGACCATCAACATTTACCTTAAGATTGTTGACTTTGGCAAACAAATCAACGGCTCTCCGAACACCTCTATTGTCCGCGGCGGTGAAATAATCGTGCCCGAAAATAACCCCACCGGGTTGGAGGATCCGAAAGCCACGATTTATATCAGCCCAAGCCGATAAAAAATCGTGGCCAGCATCGATCTCAATCAAGTCCGCAAACACTCCCAACTCGCAAAACAACATCAGGGTCGACCCGCTTGAAAATGGAACGGGCATAACCGACCCGGTATGGTTAAAAGTAACGACATTCTGAAGGAACTGGTAAAAGAGCCAAACGTCACCGTTTTGCATCGGTATTTTACTGAACCGGTTCCTGAACCCGGCCCAGCCGCGAAAGTCGTCGACGCAGAGGATCTGAGTTTCGAGGCCGAGTCGCCGAGTCAACTCGGCCATGTGAATCGCCGACGCGCCGAGGAACGTGCCAACTTCCACGATGGTTCGAGGCCGCACGCGACGGATGAGGTTCTCGAAAACCTCACCGGTGGAGCCCCATCCCTTGACTTTAGTCGTTCGCCGGAGCTTTGCCGCCGCATGAGGCGGCGGAAAGTTTTCAAACGGCGAGGTGCCGTTGAAGAGGCGGTCAACGAGCGTTCGGCGAACGAATTCCGGCGGAATTGGATCGGCGCAGCGTGTCGTGACCCGGAACGGGTTCAACTCGGTGGTGTTAATTGAAAACCGAATAATAGGTTCCAACGACGATGATGATGGTGAGAGTGGTAATGAAGTGGAAGAAGGGTGGTGAGATAAGTAACCTAAGGTGTACGTCAGCAAAAGGAGAATAAAATACGCGGCGGGTTTTGCTCTTTTGACGAGTGTAGGTGTTAACGAAGATGAAGGTTCTATTTTCATGTTTGCGGAGATTTTTTCGGGGAATTATAGGTTAACAGAGAGCAACGTTGGATACAGATTATAAGTGTTTTTGGTTTGGACATGAGTGCCGACAAAAGTAGTGACCACAGAAACGAAGAAGGAGGAGGATAGTTCTTCGAGTGTTACGTTTGTGGAAATTTCAATTTTAATATATCACTGCTACTACTACTTCTACGTGGATCTGAGTTGTTCGACCATTCATATTCATGTTTGCTGATAATTTTCTTTTGTCTTTTCGAGTTGTTAATGTCAAAAATTTATGACTGGGGCATCGCGATTCAATTATGCAACTGCCTTTCATGAATTGTGAATTTTCTTTTTCTCTCCCTATTTTAATATTTTAATACTAGCCTTTTATTGAGTCAAGTTTTACGTTCAAAATATCGGTGTCAACATCATTGTTATCCATCAATTAGTGAGCAATTCCATGCTTTTAATGGCCAATAAAATTCCTTTTAAAGTGCTCCGGAAAAATGCTCAAATTTGGGAACTTAAATGTTCCCAATTTTTAACCAATTCTCCTATTATTTAATGTCATTATTCTAAAAATATTCTTTAAGTTAATTCAAATGTAAGTATCATCTTTAGGAAATATGATTAAGAATAATTTAATATATATATCAAATCAAAATACTTACATTCTTAATCTGTACGATTTTTTTTATATATTTAAATCCAAAGAAAATATAACATTTTTTACTGTAAAATATAAAAATATATGCATTTTTGCTGTTAAAATATATATATATATATATATATATATATATATATGCATTCTTAATGTAAGTTTTTATATTGTTAATAAATTAGAAATTATTATCAGTATTATTTCTAAGGTATTTTTTGGACATAACACGTACAAGGGTTTAAGGGTTTCTGATTGAATAACAACATTTTATTTTAATATTATTCGTTTGATGTATTACTTTTTCAATGTTTAAATATAGTTTTTTTCTTCTCATTTATAACAAGTATATGGAATATTAAAAACAAATAATAATAATAATTATAAAGATCAAACCTACCATCAATTTAAAAGAGGTTGGGGTTAAAAACATACGGATACAATATATGTAATATATACGTGCCTTGATGTAGAAGTTCCGTTCAATAAAGTTGATGTATCATTTTCTTTTTCTTTTCTCTTTCCTTCAATTTCTTTCCTTTTTTTTTTTTTTTTACTTTTAATTATTTTTCCCCCTCTAAACACGTAAAGATCTAGCAAGTGTTTAGAGATGAAGTCATTTCTCTTATTTTCTTATTTTTTTAAAAAGTAATACTTATTTTTCATCTTTTCAATTTTAATTTGAAAGAAAAATTATGGAAGATTGAATATATGTGTGTTAAAACAAGAGGAATGAACATAGTTTTTAAAATTTAACAGCACTGAACGTAATGATGCCAAACTTGAAGGAAAATATTATAATTTATTTAAGAAATTAATAACTACACACTAATAAGAATATGACAGATTATATTCTATTATATTTTCACATCATAATATAATTGAATTGTTTTAAGGAGTAATGTTATGATATTACAAGAAGATGAGATATGGTTGGACATTTATGCAAAACTTACTAATGCCTGAGGGATGGAGACATAGGATGATCCACACGAGCTATGACCTGTGGTTATCCCAAAGTTTATTTATATTGTTATTTAAGAGTTTTTAGGTCCCCAACCCTACCTAGTAGTACCTACAAAAGCAACACCCACCACATTTCTTTTTATAGATCCATCTGTGAATCATAAAGCTTAAGACTGGGGATGGCATTGCTTCAATCCAATTTTTTAAATTATTATGTTAATGAGCTTATTTAGTTGAATATTGGATTTTGAATAAGCATATATATTATCTGTTGCGTTTCTTTAGTTGGAGAAGTTCAAATTTTTAATTCTAAAAATACGTATATAATTAAAAAAATTAAGTAATAATCATATTTAATGATATTAGGGTATGTTTGGGACCGCTGCAAAAATTAGAATATTTCAATAATCAATTATATGTATAACTGATTATTGTTATAATTGATTAAAATTAGAATCAATATTTGTTTGAGTAAGTTTGCTAAAAAATGATTTGAAAATAATCAATTTTAGTTGGATGTAACAAAAAATCAGCTTTCACATGATAAAAGTGTATGAAAACAACTGAAAGAAAAAATAAGTTGTTAAAAAATAATCATAAGTTACAAATTTTACATTTAAGAAAACAACTTATTTTTTTAAAAAAGCTGTTTCTAAATTTCAACTAGTGCTCCCAAACATACAGCTTTTTTCTATACAAAACAGCTGAAATGGGAATAATTAATCTTTCCCAAACATGCTCTTTCCCACAATTTTCAAAGATTTTTTTCATCAATAAAATTGTCAAGTTTTGAAATGTCAACAAAATTGTGACAAATCAAAATTTAATTTACACCAAATGACACCCACTTAATGAAGAATGTGTGAGAGTCTTGTAAATATATTTCACAAATCACAACAAATAAGGGTATAAAAAGAAATTAATATACATGACTTCATATTTCTATAATTAAAACAAAAAATACACACATTTATTTCTCATTCAAGATTAAACGACTAGAGCTGATTTTTCTTTTTAATTCTAACCTCCTTAAATCAAAATTTTCAGCCCGTCCCTGGTCAATGTGTAGTTATTGAACTCTAAATTTAACTTATATAATAATTTTGCTGAAGTAATTTTTTGTTTCCTTACGCAATTCATTAATTGATAGAATATTTTAATAAAACTGGTGATGGAAGCAAAAGCGTACAATACAAAATAATATTCCCTCTAGTACCTAACGAAAGTGAAAGAAAACAATATTATACAATAGGTATAAATAAGTCAAATAGCAATGAAAATAGATTACAAAATAAGGGTTTGGAATTTGATACCAGCTCTGGTTCTCGATGAATATAAAACTAATCTTCCAATCCACAAATAATCACTCAAGAATTGAAGTATCATGAACGAGTGAAATGGAAAAAGAAAAAAAAACTGAATCAACGCCACATGTTTATCACTAATTCATTATCCCCAAAATAAAAGTCAACTAAAATAAAATATGAGACCCGTTATTTGTTTTTGAAAAGTAATTTTATATCGCAGAAAAAAAAACTAATTTTATAAGTAGAAAATTATTTTTGCCCAGTTGTTTTTCCCCCCTCAAGCAGCATCCTATTTTTTATTTTTCGTCTTGTCGAAACTAAACTACTTAAATCAGTTAAATGTTTTCAATTGTTTTACATTTTTTTTTTCAATTTCATAAATGGGATTCCACTAGGCTTAGTCATGAAATTGCATTAATCAGAATCAAAATATCCATTTTCACATTTTTTTTAATTTTAAAACGAAGTCAACATCTCATACCACCACCAACCAAGAAACCGGAGTGTGAAAATTGTATCCCACTAGTTTTGGTAATCCCCATATGCAGCTATGACAAATTTGAGAAAAAGCTCCCAGCTACTAAATCTACCAACTTTGTTTTTTCTTTGCTCCTCTTATGAGAGTCATGGACCACCCAATCATTCATTTCACCCATCCTACTGTTTCTACTTTGAGTACATCCTACATTCTCCATTTAATTCAACCATACGTGTCACATGGCTAATTCATTTACTCGGTGTATTTAACGAAGCAAAGTATGATTCACTCAAAGGGGACTTTTGAAATGTCAAACTTTATGACATTTAATTTTTTTGCATGTGTGCGATTTAGACCACAAAACGGTCAAACTTTATGACATTTAATTCTTTCAGCGTAAAACTAATTAAATTTGAAATCTGAATTTATCATAAAGTTAACTACCCAAAATCTAAATTATCGCCCTAAAAAAAAATTGTCATAAAATTTACAGATAAAGACAAACTTGCCGTAAAATTGAAAAATTTAAAGACTAAATTGTGCACCTACAAAATGTCAACGATCAAATCTACACAAACTGCCATTTTAGAGAATGAAATTGTATATTATTCATCTTATGGTTAGATGTCCATCGGCTGTTTTTTTTTTTTTTTTTTTAAAGTAAAAATTTGAGTGATTTCATTCCAAAAGCTTACCAAAAATCAAGACAGGTCTCACACTTCAAAAAACATTTGTAAAAATACTTACAAATTATCCACCAACTGTCTTCGTTCTTTTTCATATCAATATCAGAATTTGAACTCACGTTTTGTGGGATGAGTCATATCTTTAGGACTGGAACAACCTTCATTGCAGGTCCATCAGCTCTAATTGATCACAATAAATCACAACCAACACCAGCGAAGTAAACGCCAATCTCAAAATAATAACTATAATAAAGGCAAATATCCTTTAGAAGCAGCTCAAAGTACTTGTTCCTGAATTGCAAGTTCCGGGCCTAATGAAGAATAGACCCTGAGACCCTAAACTAAATTCGGACCTTGAATCCATCCACTGCATTTCATGTTTCAATTGACCCCTAGAATCCAGTAGAATTCCACCAAAAGCAAACATTTTTGTTTATATGACCACCACAAACTGCAAAGAAAAATTGTTAAAACCAGAAACAATTTAGGTGATCATAAATACCAAATGCTTACACCTTCCAGTGACAAGTACAGTATGTTGTGGCACCAGCAGCTTCAGTTGATGCAAACTTGTTCGTGCCAAAATTCTAACAACACAACTACCTAATCTAAAACAAGAGAAACCCTTTTGTCCTTTGGTCGACCTACCAAAGGTCATCAGATCACACTAGTCCTACCCTTTTAAGAAAAACCTACTATCAACAGTCATATGTATCTCATGAAAAAGCACATAAAAACATGTCACTTTGCCTCTTCACCATCTCCACTGTTATGAGCAGCAGCAGAGCTTCCTTGGCCGTCTCCACCAGCTGTTCCAGCCTCAGAAGCATCTTGCTTACTTCCACCACGTGCATCGTTCGGACCAGTAGCCAAAGGTGGACCACCACTGTTGCCACCTCCAAGAGCAGCCTCACTGTGCATTGGATGCATGCCATTATTTATATCTCCAGGTCTAAGTCCCATTTGACCTTGGATGGCCTGCTGGTGTAGCTGCTGCTGTTGTTCCTGCATTTGGTGTGGATTGCCAAATTGCAATGGCATTTTCTGGGGGAACATTCCTTGCTGCTGCTGAGCCATTGCTGCTGCAGCAGCCTGAGGATGTTGCATATAGAATCCTGGTTGCATGGCAGGGTGTGGTGCCATCTGCAAGGCAGTAAAATCAAGGTTATGGGAAACAGACAAGACTTCCAAGGGACCAGCTTTGGTCTATTTTTACCTGTGGAGGCATGGCTGGGGTTTGAGGCTGGGCATCAGCAATTGCAGCTAAATACATCAAATTCTTTTGAAGCTGAGCTTGGTACCTAAGGCAACAAACCATCAACTGTTACATAAAACTTGTGCCAAGTACGGAAAAAATACCTCAGAAAAAATGCTAACAAATAGATAAGGACTGGGATAAGTTATTATTCAAAAATAAAGACCATAACAAATTATATAACTGTGAATTGTCGAGCAAATGAAGTTAGTGAAAAAGTGAATGAGCAATTGAATAGCCTCATCCATTTTACACATGCATAAATGTTAGGGATCAGGGAAAAAAGAGACAAACAACTAATATATTAAGTCAGACCGACCATCAGTACTAACAAAAACATGCATACAGAATTTAGAGGTCACTTACTGGGCACATTCTGCAAGTTTTCCAAGATTTTGATTGTCTAATATTGCCAGAATCAGCTTCTTGTTCTCATCAAGGTACTGCATCATGACAAGGCTTCATATTAAATAATGAAGGTTCTTGCAGCCTATTTTGGTTTAACTTATAATATCATTTAAATTGCGTGAAGTGATAATTATGAAGGGGACAAAAAAATACATGTATTAGTATTCTATCCTGAAAATGGCCTAATACATATTACAGGATAAATGAACAATTTCATTTCATGACTATACATTTCTTCATGGATCAAGGGTACCATAGAAGAAGCCCAATGTGCATCAATACTATTAGTTAAGTTTGGTGTTGATACACAACTTCTAAATCTTGAAAGAATCCTGTATCATGAAGGATTCCTGGGATCCCAGATTCTGTTGTTTAGCCATCTGATTGTTATGGCAGCTTGTTTGACTATGATAAATAAAAATTGATTCACCCAATGTAAAATATTATGTGCATTGCTATAGACTTATAGTCCAACCAACAGCCTCCTTGTTTCTGGTGGTTTAATTAAGACCAAATCCTACTATGGTAAATCAACAGGTATGTTCAAACTCAATTATTTCAAATATAAGTTAATTAGTTAAAGGATTCATGGGTATATTGACAACTCTAACATTGGTGTTTGACTTTAAAATCCTTTTGAAAACATATGACCCTAGGATATCCAAAAAAACTGAAAGATAAAAGAGTAAAAAGACTGAAAGAAAACTTTTGGTGAAATAATTAAATGTAGTAATGGGCATTACTCTTTACATGACTTTTAGATCCATGCAGCCAACCCACTTTAAGATAAGCCTTTCAATTATGAACTTGAATTTCCTAGCCTTTTAAAGCCTAGAGTAAAATAAAGAGCCTATGCTGCAAATTAAAACTCCACCATTTTGTAATAACTAATGGACCTTTTTGTGTGAGGTTCAAAAGAGTCTATGCAAAGTGGGAAAAAAAGAGAGGAGAGGGGGGGGGGGGGGGAGTCTATGCAGCAAATCGAAGAGGCAACCTAAGCATTACTGGCAAAGTGAAGGGGAAAAAAAAACATTCTACCATCATCTCCATTGCTAACTGGAAACTACAAAATGTTCCATGTAGAATTCCAAGGGTTTGTTGCTCAGATGTCTAAGGAAGATGTCTGTCATTATTAAATTTATACAAATTGCAGAGGACTCCAATTTATAATAGGTTCTCAATATAGGGGTCTTATCACACAATCAGCCCATCTGAATATTTAAATAAGGTTGCCATTTCTTAACACCCATTCAAAGTATGACGCAGCCAGTTCAATAAGTTCAGGACAAAATTGTCAATGAGTGGTATAAATTTATTAAGATACGCCTTTAGGCCAGTGACAAACAATCAGCATACTCCACCAGACATCATGAAAACCTAAATCATAACTTGAAATAATCAGCATCAAGATAAACAAATATGGTTCTTAGAGATACCAGATGCTAATTCAGTTATAAATCATACCAGATAATACACTGGTAGTTCTAGGTGGTACTCAAACATTGAGTAAATCAACAGCTCAAAGAAGAAACGAATTAAAATCGCAATGTCAGATGCAACTTTTGTGCCTACTTGCTCTGCAGTTTTTGGTGTGCAAGGAATTATGAGACAGATGTCACTCCTTTGTCTTTATATTCATTAGTTGTGATTGTGAGCTTTATATTTGAAGTGACTTAAGTCAGTTAAGTGCTAGAACTTGGCTCTTATCATGGTAGACAGTATGAGCAAAAGATATGATAATGAGGAAATAAAACAAAAATATCTTTTTTTGTGCTAACCAATGGTATTGGTACGAAGTAGTCCGGCCAGAAGCTATAACTAATCTTTGTCAGGGACCGTAAGCCCACACAAGGTGGATATTCCCCTCCCAACACAATTTATTCCATGCCCAAGGGCCAACCAAGAATCGATCCTTGAATCACTTGGTTAAAGGACACAAATATCTAATTTATCGCAGATTATCATAAATCCCAATTCATTCTCACTTCATATTGAAAAAGTGTCACCTCCCAACTTCCAAAACAGCCACAACAAAATACTAATAATAAGGGAAATGCTAATAACACACTCTCTTTACATACTCTTTCAAACAGACTTTTTACTATTAGATAAAACTTATTGAAAATCACAAAATCATGTGAACCCTACTCCCTATCTGGCTAGTGACAGTCATATTCATGATTTCTAACAACAACAACAACAACAACAACAATAATAATAGTAGTAGTAATAATAATAATAATAATAATAATAATAATAATAATAATAATAATAATAATAATGATAATGGTGATGATAATAATAATAATAATAATAATGAACATAACAAAACATGAAAACCTTAAACTAATTTCAGTAATCTATGAGGAAAGCAGTGGGATTAAAACAGCAAAAAGCATACTTTTTGAATCTGCTCGGTGGTTATGTTCGCAGGTGGGAACGAAGGCATCATAGGAATCATTGGCGGTGTCTGCTGCATCTTCTCAGCCTCGTCAATGTCACTGAAACTAATTTAAAAAAGAAAAAGCAAAAACCCTAATTCCCCCAAAATCACCACAATCATCAACAGTTCCCAAACCCCCAAACCCCAGATGGAAAAATGTTACACAAACCCTCAATAAAAAGGGGAAAAGACAAAAACTTTGGCAGAAAGAGAGAGAAAGAGGACCTGGGTATGGTCTGAAAGTAGGTGAGAGGTAAAACACAGTTGAGAACTGGGGTTTGTCTTTGTGGAGACCCTTGTTCGATCTTCTGGGGTACCGTGCACACGATGTTTCTGGAATTTGAAGACAAAGCAAACAACATAAAAACAAAGGAATAGATTAAGGTTAGTATCGCTTAGCAGTATCAAATAAATAAAAAATATAAAATAAAATAAAATAACCAACCAAAGCAAACAACTCTAGTTGCTAGATTTGGGGTTTTTGTGAGGTTCGGCTTTTGGTAGTTCCAATTCCAAAACTAACAATCGACAAGGCTCAAGTGTTCGCTATTTATAGGTCTTCGCATTGCCCCCTGTTTGAATTTGACTATAGCTGCTGCTGCTGCTGCGTTTTGAGCCCGGTTCGAATCATTGTATTGTACTGTTGCACCACAGCATGAATATGGGATACGCACATGATGTTTATTTATTGTGTTTTGTTTTTTGGGGGGAAAGTGGGTACTTGGTGAATTCAAGTACCACCCATTCAAAGCCCAATTTTAATTTTGCATGGATTTAAAGCTGGGGCTCACACTTGGGTTTGAATTCCAATGTATATTAATTTGGGAAGAGTTGGTTTATTTTTGGTAATGGAATAGTATATAATAATATGTTATTATCCCAATGTGTAGCTTCGTACAAGATAGAATAATGTGAAAAATGGAGCAATTAATCTTTGACGGAAGGATGAATGAGTGGAACTTCATTGCATTTGTTGCACTTTGGCAATTGTATATATGTATGTTGATGATAGTAATAGAGAAGAAAGAGGGATGGTTAATGAATTAAGTATCGTTTTGCTAGAAGTAAAATTTGTTGGACAAACTATAAAATTTTATTAGGAGCTCATTTAAAAATAAGGAACACAAGTAATAGGGAGGTTTTGTACGTGTGTGGAGAAAAAAAAATCAAAATTATATCAATGTAATTTACATAAATTATTACATCATTTATTAATTTTCAATTGGATTTTTTTTTTTCTAAATCACTTTTAGATTGAAGTTTCCTTCAATTAGGTCATATTTATAAAATGATAAAAGGAGGAGGGAGTAGGAGAATGGGTGGGGGTAGATATGTCAGTGTACTTAATTGGGAGTTTGAATACCAAAGCTGGAGGTGTCAATGGTAGGCCCCAAATGATTGGGTTGTTGGGCTACACAAATTGAACGTGCAGAAGAGCCCAATTAAAGCCACTCGTGTGCAGGCTGATTTGATGTTCCCTTGTTTTTATGTTAAACGAAGTAACAACCTCGGGAAATCATATCTCAAGCGTACAAGCAAGTAATGCTAAGGCTTCATTTGGAAGCATAATGATTGCTTACTTCCTCTTTTTGCTGCATTTAGTTAGTTAATTTTATTCAACACACTGTTGGTGCCGATGAGTATTTGAATTCTTTTCGTCCAAAATTATCATTTATGCATGCGTGTTATCTTAAATGTACCTACTCATCAACAGTCCAATAAAATGGAAATATTTGAGCAAAATTTCTTCTGATTCACACAAGTTCAAAGTTAAGTAATGTACTTATAGAGACTCTTACATTCAAGTCAGTATCTACAAACGTTCAAGTCAGTATTAAGAAGAAGTCAAAGGCGTACAAGTTTTAGAAAATACTTGAGACTTTTATGACCTATTTATACTCATCGATCTCCTAGACTACCATTGTGTAATTAAAAACACATCTGAAAGTCATGATTTTTGTTGAGGTTGCTAATTAATGGACTACTGCGTATTATATCTATGCTTTCGAGCTTTACGAAAGTTAGTGTATGTAAGGTCAAAAAATTCTCAAACCCTATATCGTGTTGACTGTTGAGTCCTGCAAACCTATATGTAATTAAGTTTAGTTGTATTACACCAACATATTGATTTTATTCTCTATTATTGTCCTACATCTTCTGGATGAGGTTCAGAATATATAGTACCTATTCATCATCTTATGCAACAATCTGGATTCTATTTGCAGCTCATAAGATTGACCTGGTCCTACTAATTATAAACATTATTATTCCAAGATAATGGTTCTGTATCTGAATATTGAAGGCCTTTGTCAGATGCGAGGAGAATTTATAAGCTATTACCAGTTGCAAATTCAGAAAAAAGTACAGAAGGGGTAGAAAACAAACAAACTTTTACGTACATAATAATATTAATTAACAAATTGTACGATTACATACTTATTATAGGTTGACATCAGGTTGAGATCAATTACCATTAGGGGTAAAATTTTATAAAAACTATCTTTTCAATAATTTTCTACAACAAATAACTTTTCCAATCCAATTTTTAAATTTATTTTTTCATAAAGTAAATTAATTTTACTAAATAATATAATTTAAAATTTAATCAATACTTTATTACATAAATAATTTTTACCTCTATTATGTAAAATTTGATTAAATTATGAAAATCAAATCTCGATATACTTGACTCAAGATGAATAAAGAGAATTCTTCAAAATGATTGGAATATAGGTGAGAGTTCGAGAGATGGGACTTAATAATTGAAGTGAATAATTCCGTTTGAGAATGCTAATTTTATTCATGCACGTGATTGGAAAGCGCAGGAAAGTATAAGGAGAATCCTTCAAAAACGATTGGAATACAGACAAGAGTTCAAGAAATGGGACTATATAATCAAAAGTGAATAATTTCGATTGAGATTGCCGATTTCATTCATGCACGTGATTGGAAAATGTGGGTAAGTAAAGTATTTTTTTAACAAATCAAAGTACTAGTTAGCATGGTTTTGGAGAAGTTATGCGAAGACTGTTATTAGTATCATATTAATGTATTTAGTAATATCTTTATACACGTGTCGAAATTATGTAATTCGACAGTTAATATTAGAAGTTTATAAATAAAATTGTTGACTACCAATTTCAGGGAGTTAAAACACAATCACTTGATTCCTCAAACACCAACAATGCCTATCATCAAAAATTGATTAAAGGTTCAGCATGTCATCATGTATGTATTCAATTTTTATCTTTTATGAATTGATGTATGTTTATTTTACTACACATTTTTAAATCATTTACTCTTTTCAATTTTTATTTATTCTCAAAACTTTACTTTTTCAATTCCTACTACTTATTATTTTCGAAATCATTTAAAAACTAATCATTAAATCAAGAGCACTTTCATCAAAATTTCCTTATTAATAATCCTATGAATTATTATACTATAGTAACAAAAATGGATGTGTTTATTGAAATTATAATTGTAATTCACATTAAATATTAGACAATTATCTGATAAGTTGAAAATTATGAACTTACTTATTTAATAAAAAAGAACTCATAATAAAAAAATAGATTTTATATCTCATCTTTAAATATTTATTTGTTAATATAATCATTTAGTGAAAATTTCTTTATTACGTTGGAAATATTTTCCTTTTGAAGAATAGACACAATTTTTACAATTAACACTAATATGCTATTTAAAATATAAGTAAATATCTTTTATTATTTTGAATGTTTAGATTATCTAAAATTTTATATTCATAAATTATAATAATCAAGACTATATCATATAATTTAACCATTAAATTGATAAAATTTACTTTTTGTAAATTATTACTATTAAAATTTAATTTTTTTATAGTCTCACCTAACTATCAATTGATCTTATCCCATCTTTATATAAAAATAAATTTGATATATAAATATAATTAAATAGTCATTTTAATTCTTTAACTTTTCCATTGATTTTAAATTGGTCACTTGTATTTTTAAAAAACTCTCTTTCCACCATCCCAGAGCGATCAAAGTTGATTACATTAGTCTCCCAAAAAAAGAATAATTAATGTGAGTGACTCTTTTTATAGTTTAAGGATTGACTACGTGACAATTTTATGATAGTTCAAAGACTTGAAGTGAGATTTTATGAATACGATGGTGGAAGAGTAAAAAAAATAAAAAAATATTTATCCTATAAATATTTTTTTTTTAAATGAAGGGAGGCCATTGTTCCCTTTAGATCCGTCCCTAGCTATTACCTGTATGATAATTGCTGCCACCATATTGCCCTGTTTGTAAAGAGGGTTGGAGTTACTTGTTGGTTAAAGAAAGCTATGGGCACCCGCCCCAATTTTTTTATTTTCTATTTGACATATATTTTTTAAATATTATTTCATAAGTCAACCATTTTGTTAACAGTACTCTTCTCTTTGATTAACCCAATTAAAATGATTAATTAACTCCATCCTTGTTTCCAAGTGATCTCAATACCTTCAAAATTGATATCCAACATTACTTGGAGACTTTGCCAGATTCATTTGATGATCTCATGGGTCAGGGTTTGGTACCCCATGATCTTGTTTTCTTCCTTTTGATCTTTATATCAATAAATTTAGGCATATGACAAATGATTCATAGTGTATAGGGTGCCAACTTAAGATCATGCACTCTATTCATAGTCTGCAACTTGGTTCACTGTGAAGGGTTGTAATGCATGGAAAACTGGTTCCTTCATGCGCTTTTGTAATATGGACCGGTACTGCTGGTACCATGTTTAATTTAATGAAATTTCTTTCTTTTGCTGACCAAAAAAAACAAGTGTCACAATCATCAAATCTGATGCTCTATAGTTCTGTGTACGTGCGATAGGATTGATCGATTAGAATAAAACTTTCACTTTTTTACTCATCAGATTTTAACTTGTACTGAATGCTGATTAATTGATTTGGTATTCACTGTACTAAGAAAAGAAAAGTTCATCAAAACATTAGACCTGCCATAACATTCTCATTCCTTTCACTATAGTTTCCTTTTTACTCTCCACCACCAAATATACCTAACTCGACTTCATCGAGTCAAAAAACTCATTCTATTATTTAATGCTTAAATATTAAATTTGATAGCTAGAGACCTTAGACTCTCGCCACTTTTCATAAGATACACAAAATGGAAAGGAAGGTTAACTCATTTACTTTAATTATATGCCTAGATACCAATAATGTTTAATAAAAGAAGGTATTATTGTTAAAAAAATCCAATGAAATAAAAGGTAAATTATTTTATCATTATTTTTTGTTCAGCAAAAAATATGAGATACAAATATATTTATAATGAGGAAATAATTTATCTATCTATCTATTTACAGTAAACATATTTTCAAATTAAAAAAAAAAACTAAGTCATTGTTTAACACGTTCAGTTTCATTTCAACCACGCGAAGTATTACTTTTCCTTCAGGTCTCCTCCAACTCCATGACCATTTTGTGAATTACTCACACAATGATGCATGAAAACATGCAAGGGACAAAAATATTGTCCTCGTAACTACATCTCTTTGGCCGTTCTGCGGGACCAATTATATATAAGACTCAGACATAAAATTATACTTATTTAGTAAAAAAAAACTTTGAAATCATGTTAATATAATATGATATGATTGATAAGTAGTATCTTTTAAGTAAATGATTAAGACTTTGATCTTAATTATATATATATATAATAACATATATTAAAAGAAGTTAACACTTTAAATAAATATCAATTCTTCAAAATATTATTTAACCTTTCAATCTCTCACTTTCTATTGGAAGATTAGGTATATTTATGGGTTAAAATTTATTAAATCCTATCCGAATTTTATAGATTGGGTTAGATTTGGGTATTTTTTTGTACAAATCCGACCCAAATCAATTCAATCATAAACAAATTTAGTCGGATTGAATTAATCGAGTCTGAATATTTTTTAAAACATTAGAACAATCATTTTTTTTAAAACTTTGTAAGTATATAATGATTAAATACATTTAAAAGATATTAAATTATGACAATATTTGACTAATAGAATTAATAATTTTAATGCTAATATGATATTTTTATTTTAGATAGAAATACAATATTGTATTAGCATGCAAAAACATAAGCAAAATTAAGACATAGATAAAAATAACAACTTAAAAAAGAAAAAATCATGAATGATTTAATTTAATAATTTAATAAATTATGTGAGCTAAAATCAATATTTTTTGTATTTAACAATTAATTTCTATATAATAATAAATTTAATCATATGATATGAGTTTGATTGAGTTCAAAATAATAGAACCCGTTATCCAATTTGTTTATACCGAATCTTAATTGAATCAGATGAAATTCAACCCAAATACCTAAAAAACTCAACTCAATAATAATTAGGTTGGTTTGGATAAATCCGGATCCATGAACATCTCTATCCCATATATACTCTCAGCAAAAAAAGCTTGAAATAATAAAGCTTAAGAAAGAAAAAAAATTAAAAACAAGTCACAACTGTCCCAATAAATTAAACTCGAGGAAACGTGAAGAAAAAGTCTTAAATTATTGAGTTAGAAAAAAAATAAGAAATATACAAGTAAGACGATAATCAGTCCTTAGTATTAAAATATATATTCTTGGATAAATAGACCACTGCACCTAAAGTAAAGTAAAGTAAAGCTTTCTAAGTTCTAACTCTCATTCCTTCACTATTGAAGAGGTCCCCGATACAAATTCTAATGTAGGTGGCACGGATCTAGTTTGCAATTTTCTGATGGCTGCGCCTACTTCCACAGCCAACTTGAAATGGCATTGATAGATCACTGACCCCTAACCAATTTCAGTAGTGTAGATGAAATAGATTTGTGTAATTGTGTTAGTGGGCATAGCCACTTTGCCTCTGCAATATGCTCTTCCATTTAATTTGGCTTATAACATGGGATGGCTTTGAAACACATAACGTGTTATCATGGAATGATTTGCAGAAAGTTTTAATTATTCCAAGAAATTCATTTTGGTTTTGCTTTTTATTTGTTTGACGGAAACTTGGGCGGGCTGTGATTGATCTTTTATTTTTGCGACGGTTGGCAAAGGTGCCACTGCCATGGATGGAGCCATCAACCATGGTCCCCCATTTTTAAGAAATTATATTTTTATTTTTTTTATGATGTTATTGATATAAATTATAAAATATTTATAGACTTTATTATGGAACAAATGCATGAATCTAACTGACATAAAATTATTTTAACTCAGTAATTTCGAGTTTGAGTTTCAAATATACTTAAATATTTAAGAGAATTTTGTCACTTATAATAATCTTACCAAACTTGAATACGATTATTTCTTGTAAAAGATAATTGTAAGTCTCGACAAAAAAAATATTTATTAATTTTATTGATAATTATTCTATAACCAAAAACATATGATCAAGTTAATCTCTTGTATCAACCTCATTTTAACTATTTACACAACTCAAATTTAAAAGATCCGAACCTAATTTAATTTACTCGAACGAATATAACTTTGGCATTTTAGAAATTTCATTTGATATATAGACTTGTATTGATTAATTCCAGGAAAATAAAATAAATTGGTCCTTGTATTGGACCAGTAAAATTCTTGTTCTGGCCTTGTTTGCACATATGCTTTTTCCTGGAATATGATTATTTGAAAGCGGCATCATCTCTTGGAAATAAATAGAGAAATCATTTGACGGTAGGATGAGTACTTGAGCAGTTTATCGTGAAAGCTACTACTATTTAGAAGTGGACTTGTATATAAAACGTGCCTAGTCAATTCCAATTCGATTACATATAATCTGGGGAAGGCAACAACTCTGACTTGTGACTTGCCTAACCTTGCTTTCTTTCTTTCTTGTGCTTTTAAGGAATTAACATGAGGGAATTTGTAAAATGATAAATGGAGGAACTATAACAAAATCCTTTAATTTTGATAAAATTTTCACTTTCTTACTTTAGAAATATCTATCTTCCATTAAACTAAATTCCCACGTTATATGTTACCTAGATTCTCAGAGATTTTTTCCGTTATCATTTTTTTTTAATAACAAACGATATCACGGTCCCAGATATCAACTAGTCATGTTGTGACTTGTGGCATATATAATATTTAATATTTTGAATTATAGTTCAAGAAAAGGAATAAAGTGAATGAATACTGGAAAGAAAAAGAAAAAAAAGATGGATCTGCTGCATCTGCCCCTCGCTTATCCAAATAAACTTTATCAGTTTGATTAATAATCATGCACACCTGAACTAGATACGTACAAAAGAAGAACATGAGAGTTGAAGCCTGCGGAATCAATTAAGTATAAAGCAACCACCATGAACATTTTAAAATTTGAATGGTTTCAAACAAAATGCCAAAAGTGATTAATTATGCTAGCAATGAACTAGTCAAAAATCAGAAAATATGGAGGTGATTAATTTCAACCCGCACATAAAAACATCTTGTACGTACACACCGAAGAATCATCTCTTTGGGGCACACAGAGAGTCATCAAGTGGATGGATGCTTTGATTTTTCATCGTAAAAACATCCTCTTCCTCGTTTTCGGAAACACACATGTCAGAAATGATGAGGGAGAGCCAAACAATGACTGGGGTAAGCAAAAGAATGAGACCAAAGGGCACCATCCAAAGTTGCCTATTTGTTGGATGGTATTTGTGTAGCCACCATCCAAGCAAAGAGCCTCCTATTATGCTTATCAACAAACATGAGATGAAAATTATCAAGTAATAGGACTTTGTTATCCGTTGGTTTTCCTTGTAATACTCATAGTCTCCATTTTCCACTTCTTTAGGTGTTCCCATCTAATTGAAGAAGACCTTGAGAGAAGAGGCTTGTCCTGAAATTGAAAATAAAATTGTTCAGATTTAAGGCCATTTCTGGTAGACGAAAAGATAGAAACATAACAACAAAGGAGGTCTTCAGTGTTGATCACCTGCAAAGACTCTAACGCTTAAATTTAAATTATTTGTTTAACAAAGGAATCCCAATTATTGATTGAATATGAAAAATACCAAGGTAATTAAGAAAAGCATGCCTTAAAGTGCTGTGGAAGAAGAAGAACTTGGATTGTGATCAAGGAGGTGATGGAAATGATATGTTGAGGAGAATGGGAGAGAGGAGAGAAAAAATGGGGGTGAGGAACATGAGTTGTGGAAGGGATTTTTTGAGTGCAAGTTACTATACAAGTAAGTTACTACTGAGGCATACTTATCAGGGCCAGGGGTGTCCTTTGCTTTTGAACAAGGTTGTCATTGTTTATTAAATACTACAAAAATATGGGACATATTGCATAGGTTTTGAGGCTTATTCATGAGGTAGCGTTAACTGGGGTGGAAAGGAGTTGATATTTTCATTTGTAGTTAATGGCATTGTTTTTTCGAGTTGGACAACTCTTTTGTTTGTTGGGATACTACAGTGGCACAGGACCTGTGCCAAACGTGTTGGAGAACTTTTATTTCTATTTTTATTTATGCCCCAAAAGATAATCTAATGTTGGAGAACTTTTATTTCTGAAAAGGGATTTATTTATTGTTTTGCTATGGACTTTTAAAATCTTAGGAATCTAAGGACCTACACTGCTTACCTTGTTTCATTCATTAATTTTGAGCTTTTTTTTATATTCTTTATAAAATTCCTTCACTTTTTAGTTATCGTTGGTCTTTCATTATATACCTTTAGATAATATATTAAAATTCTTGTCTTATCTAGAGTTTTTGGAATGTGTACCTGAAGACAGAGATAAAGAAAATTCAAGATTTTAACATGGAGAGATTTGTGATACTTAGTAGTGCATTAAACTCTGTATGGTAAGTGAAAATTTTATAACTATTTAGTCACGAAATGAATAATGTAGCTTTTGGGTTTTCATCTTCTGAAAATTGTTTATAAGAAATAATGTAGCTTTAGGGTGTTCATCTTCTGAAAAGGAAAATTTATAGTTTGATTACTCGAAGGCTTGTTCAACATGTCTTTGATTAAAATTTTCGATAAATTTCTGAAAAGAGAAAACTCAATCCAACTACTTATGTTTAAATTTGGCTTCCGCGTAACAATAAATGAATTTGCTTCCAAATAAATACAATTAATTAGTGAGTAAATCTTCAATGCATGTGTGAGTATTGTGTAACATATTTCTCTCGTTCTGAACATCTTTCAGGAACAAAAATATTTGAAACATATACAAATCGTTGAATGCGAATTTGAACAAAAAATAAGAAACAAAATCAAGCACGCGTAGTTTTTTTAAGGTGAAATGTAGATAAAAGACTTAAGGAATTGGTAATCTGGTAAATGACCACAGATGAAACAAGCTGCATAAACAATGAATAATTAACTAGTTATCTGTTTGAAACAATTCACCAATTAATTAAAGAAAATTGATATTGGTTATAGTTAATTAGAATTAAGGTAATATTTTATGTTAAAGGAGCATCGCAGCTCACTAGAAAAATCTAGCGAAAGCATTGAAATGGTTGGATTATGGCTTTGTGTCACACCACTTCTTTCTGCCTGCGTCTGCTTTCTTTTAGGTTCCCCAGTTTCAACGAAATGCCATTGAGTTGGAATTTACGTATAAAACACAATCAAGAGGAGGAAGAACGTTTTGGATGGGCTCATTGATAACATCATTTTTTATATAAAAAATTGGAAAAGAAGTAACCTATATATTATGTATAGTTAGATTTTTAATTTATTTCAGTTGATAATGAATCAATAGAATTTAGGTATAAATAATTTTTTTTAATATAATTGACATGACAGGTTTACACTAATAATATGCATGATGCATGATGCATGATATCATGTTAATAGACAACTTTGTATTAAATTAATATATATTATTAATGTATCACAATTTTTGTATAATAATATTATAATGTTAGTGTTGATTAATAATATTTGTATATTAACGATTTAATTTCTTTTAAATAAAGACTATTATTACAAATATTTTAGCGCCTAATATTTTTTTCATCAGTTTATGATTCTTTAATATAAGTTCAATAACTTTTCCTCCGATAGTTCTAAATACTAAAAACATCAACAACAACAAAAAATAGTCAAAAGAAAACAACTAGGCTATCTCTGATCAAAGGGCAACTTAATGGTTATCCAAATTGATTATTGTTATATCCACTTTCCTTTTTTCTAAGTACATTCCCCTTCCCTTTTTCTAAAATTAAATTACTTAATTAATCTTTTCCTTCAAACATTCTTCTCTCCCATACTCTCCTTTTCAGCATAACAACAAACTCATCTTTTCATAGCAACAACACATTTTCTTTATCTTTCATCACACTCCCTCATCTCTTTCACTCCTTTCATCCTCCCTTGTTGTCTAGATTGAAAGACTGATATCAATTATATGTTTTCTCCACTTATTGCTTTACTATTGTACAATTTTTCCTATATGAGATTTTTATTGGTCCTAATATTCTACTTGATTTTTTTATGTTTTCTTTAACATTATGAAAAGTATTTTCTGAAACACAAACAATATTCCAAAAACTACTTGTTGAAAAAATATTTTTTTAACATTATGGAAAATACTTTTCAGAATGTTAAAAATAAAATTTTGTTTTGGAAAGTACTTTCCAAAATGTTAAAAACAAAATATTGTTCCAAGAACTACATTTCAAAATAATGTTTTTTTTTATCAATGTTATGGGTATAAATGGTATACGTGATTTTAAAAAATAGAAAAAATAAATGGGAGTGTACTTAGCTAAAGGATTAGTAAATATAGAAAAAGCCTCCCAAATTACCCAAATTAAAGTGCTGCCTGTTCTAGGAACCCGTTCTAGCCCAAAGGCATAACTGGAATCTCAAACCTAAAGCCTGAACTTAATCTATATGACTTTTAGCAGGACTTACAATATAAATTATACCTAATTATGGCCCTTAAGTTTTTTTTATCAGTCAGAAATAAATGACCCTTAAGGTAAAATGGTATATTGCATTTTTATTGGCATATTATTATTCTGCTTTTCTGTTCTGATGCTGTCAATTGTGAGTATTTTTTGCCCCCCAAGAGATCGGTGCTTAAAGCAATTTGAGTTAAAAATAATAGGGTTATTATAATGGGTTGGGTGGGTTGACATGTGGGCTTAGGAACATTTTTAAAGTTTTATGCAGAGGCCACAACAACCTCTCTATGGCATGCGACATCATAGGTTATAGAAAAAAAAAACTCAAAAAAATCTAAGTTTTACTATTTTCTTCTCCTTTCTTCTATTATCTGATTTTTCTTTTAGATTTACCTCCGTGGAAAGGATGATTCATTCAGATCTAATTTTTATTCTATCTTTATTTCACTGAATAGAACATGAGCATATAAATTGATACCCTTTATATTATCTATCCATGGTAAAGATATTTGATATGAATCTATTTATTTAATTTTTTTATCGGTATGTATATAAGTGAATAATCCAGCATGCCCTTTTGTGAAGTAAAAAAATTACCCTAAATTTAAAAATTGATTACAGATTTTGACTTCCGAAATGACCAATCTAGAAGATAAGAATAATATTCTAGAAAAGGTGCAGCATCCTTAACTACTCCGATTGCAAAGTTCTTGGGCTACTAAACGAACACACACATGCACACCTCTCTTTCTCTCTCTCAACCTAACACATTAAAGATCTTGAATAACATATGGGCAGTTGCTACATTCACTTCCCTTTTCAATTCTTTTTCCAAATGATACACTCCCCATTTAGTTAGAAAAGGAGAGTGAATAAGCAAAGAAAGGAAGTGGATATAGCAAGTACCTAACATATGAAAGATATGATCCAATTAAGCCCTCATCCAATGGCATCTCCATCAATGCCTAGACCAATTTCATGTTGCTTCCCTTGAGTAAGTTTGCTCTATTGACTATTACATATCAATGATAATGTGTTTTTATATGCTAATTAATTGCCTTTTCATTTTATTCATTCTCTAACTTCAGGAACACATTTTAGGCCTATCTTCGGGACAAATTTCAGAATATTGATTAGGTAATGCATCAATAATTTGACCTTGTTAATCAAAATTAATAAAATAATACCCAACTAGTTTTACTTTACACGAATATCATATGACTATAGTGATGGTTGTGAAAAATTTTCTAAATCTGGTGTTATGCTTTGACTAAAAACAAAAGTACACGTGCAATATTAAAATACATTAAGCTATTAATATTGTTAGGTGTCGTGCACAAATTAATATGATACAATATGTTTTCTGTTTCTCTAAATAGTATATAATTTTGCTTGGGACTGTAATTACAGAGAATTCGTCTCTGTTTCAGATTCACTTCATGCCATTTCTCTTATTCAAGCTCCTCTGGTTGTTAGTCAGAGATATGCAACCATCATCATGAGGATCAAAGATCTGCTTAACTTTAATTGGAAGGTAGTGCTTCGTCATTCTCTTCGGGATGCTGCAAGAGTTCATTTTCTGATATTGTAGTTCTTTTTTCCTTTTTCTTCTTTTTTCTCTTCATGTACCAGAAAAATTAATATATATATATATATATATATATATATTAAGAAACAATAAATTTTTGCCAACAAATAGAAAATTTGTAAACTATTATTTTTAGGAATGTCACATATATGTTATGTCTCTAGTTTTGATTTACGCTTGTTTGTTTTTTTGTTGTTATTGCTTGACTCTCTAATTTTTTGTCATAAATGTGATATGACATGCATGTCTGTTTTTCTCCTAAGTACAGTATTAGCCGCAGACACTCTAGTCATTGCGGCCAGTTTTTTGTGGAACTCATATTATAGTTAAAGGGTTTAGTTATGTCATGAATACAAAAGAAGTGTTTAGTTATGTCATGTTTAAAACTAAATAAATATTATAATTATATTTTAGAGTATCATAAGTTATTTTATAGGATGAGTTTCATTATTTTCTCTGTGTCGTTGTTTTTTTTATATAATTATCTCATGATTTCGCCCCTTATTTAGCATAAGTAATGGTTAATATTTTATGTGTTATTTTTAAATTAAAAAAACGTTAGGCATTTATATGTATAAAATTCAGTTTTACTACTAATTAATTATTTTTAGAACAAACAACTTATTTCATTTAAAAAAAATAAACTTAAATTATTTTTTTATATAATTAGTTTCATTGAAAATATTTTTTAAAAGAAGTACACAAAGAAACAGAGACACTGTCTCTATAGTGAATTGGCAATGAAACATATGGCACAAATGGTACAATGAAGGATAACCACAAGGGTGGGACCATGATCTAAAGAAATATCTGGTCGCTAGATACGTGGACCATTTCCACTCGGACTTTTGTGCTGTCCATGTTCATCCATAAGCCAATAATGTCTATTTTTTGGACTTTCTTATTTTTTGATTAAATATTTTTGGGCTTTCTTAATTATTATTGAGAGACCCATCTTAAATACAAAACATCCGGTAAATATTTACACGTTTGGGTACATATATACTTTCGAATTGAAATCTTATCTTTGATCATCTCACATTTCATTTTTAATTTTATCTTTAAAGCTACAATCAGACTTGCATCGTAAGGTATTTTACCACTTCAAGATAAATCATTAATGGTGTAAGTTTTTTTGTTACAAAACAGAACAGAAAAACGTTTTGGTACATATTTATGTTACAAGTAGGTTTGTTGTATCGTAAGATATTTTTTGACATAGTATCGTAAGATATTTTACCTCTTCAAAATAATGAAATTAGGATAAGGAAATTTATAACGAAGTTGTGGAATTAATGCTTCAATAAATATAGAGTTATTTTAGAATAATTCAAGATGACATTTCCAATTTCGTTAAGGAAATTACGTAGGAGTATATATGTACTTTCATTACCTATATTTATATGTGAGGGCGGCAATATGCTCTCTATTTATGAAAATTCATAATTAAATATCGCAATGAATAATTATTCGTATTTTACTTCCTACTTTTATAATTTTAAATCAATTAAGTCAAAACTCAATTATATTTTAAGGAAAAAATATGCTAACTTCTCACGAGACTTAATTTGTGATTACACTAATGTTCCTCTTATTTTAAAAGTTACATTCACTATTCTTTACGAGATGTTAGTGTAATTTCAATCATTTTATGAAAAAAATGCAAGTAAAATGATAAATGAATTTCGAAAGAGGCGAGTGAAACTTTTTGAAATAACAAAAATGCTAAGTGTAATCAAGTTAAACTTTGAGGGAGGTCAATATGATTTATTTAAAGTAAATAAAAAGTCTTTTGATGCTTTAGTATTTATTATTTAATAAGCTTAGAATCTTGAACCCACTAACTTTAAATTTTAATAATTATATTAAACTTTTTTTACTTCTTTGTTTAATTATATATAGGATGTAAATAAAAAGTCTTTTGATGCTTTAGTATTTATAATTTAATAAGCTTAGAATCTTGAACCCACTAACTTTAAATTTTAATAATTATATTAAACTTTTTTTTACTTCTTTGTTTAATTATACATAGAATTAATTAAGTTTTAAGTCCTTTAATTTTTTAAATGTAATTTTTTAGTTACTCAATTTTTTTACAACTTTTAGTCATTCATTAATTTTTTTCAGCAATTTTAGTTCTTTTAAGATTTTTG
>PYAF01004387.1:1769717-1799516 GCA_007407185.1 Glycine tomentella | reverse complement strand
GTTAAATGTAGGGTATGCAAAATTTCATATTAATTCAAAATCATTTGTTACATCGTTCATATAGATCAAAATCAACATAATATAAATATTTCAAAATATACTAAAATATAAATTATTTGATTACATTATTGTTATTTTTTAATTTTGACAAAATTTAACTCAGATTATCTTAATAAGATATAGATATAATTTAACCGTTGGATCAATACAAATCATGTTGTATCTTAAGTTATAAAAATAATATAATAATTATTAAAATTATACCGATATAATTTAATTTCTTATTTATATATATATATATACCACATGTTTACTTTTATCTTATTAGAATTGGATAAAATTATTACATATATTAAAATTTCCCTATTAGTATTTAATGTTTGCATACCCTACATTTAACTCAACACTACCGCATAAGTTAGAACAATCTTACCCTATTTGATCCAGGCTTTTATTATTTTTTATTTGATTAGATTGTCATTGCATCTAACAAATTGGTTTAGTAGCAAATAGAGAAGTAATCTACGGTTATATTATAAATCTAAGTTCTCACTTTTTATCTGCAACTCTCTTTTTTCTAAGGCACGTAATTTCTCCTGTATTAAGTATTTGGATTAATTTTTTTCATTTATAATTTTTAGTTCTTCAAAATAATATTACTTAAATTTAATTAATATTAATATTAATTAAATTTAAAACTATGAATAATACAATATATGAAATTAAAGATATTTTAGATGAATTAAAATTTAAGATTATTATTATTATTATTATCTTAGTTAAGATTAATTTTAAAATTAATTTTAAGTTTTTAACACATCAATATAAAAAAAAATTCACACATCAATATAGAGACGTATATCTTGACTCAGTAGCATATTATCATAAATTAGGAAATTTTTTATTTAATTTTAAGTTTTATTTCTCTTTAATATATTCTTATTTAATAAAATAGAATAATAAAGTCATTTACTATTTTTTAAAAATATTATCTAAATTAAAAACATAGCAGTACAGTACAATACAGAAACAAAGCTTATTACACTATAATTGAGTATATAATTATATATTTAAATATTAAGTGTGTATGTCACTAAAAGTCATAAAACATATATATTTTTAAGAGCCTTCCTGTGTCAGTCTAAAACCCACATTTTAACTCTAAAAAATAATTTGTGCATACTTGTGGATTCAAATGTAGACCACATTATATTGACCACAACAAAAAGGAAAGTAGCCAATAAGAATATACTAAAATAAAGAAGATATATACTGCACTTTTAATTTCATATGAAGGCAATTCTACTAAGTTTCTTACGTCACAAGAGCAATAATGCTAGAAGATAAATAATAATATTGCAACAGAAGTTTTGTTCCGGATGATCATTGCTAGTTGCTGTGTGTGTGCATATTATTGGATTTTTTTTAGCTAATTTTTTAATTAAGTTTATTATTATAGAAAATGCATTAGTTTAATCACAAAAAAATGCAATTAGCTAACTCAACTGTAATTACAAGAACTTGGACAACCTCATTGGTGAAGTATATTTTGGTGCATATTTACTAATTATAATGGAGGCTATAATATATAGTTACATACGGAGGAAAGTGTCAAAAAAACTAAAGCATGTTTGTGAAAGATTATTTTTCCCTAATTTTAATTGTTTTTATGGAAAAAATTATTTTTAAGACATCAACTGAAATTTAGGATAAAAAAATTCCATAAAAATAAGTTGTTTTATGAATATTAAAATTAGTAACTTATATTTATTTTTCTTTTCAATTATTTCTTTACTTTTTAATTATATAAAAGCTAATTTTTTGTTGTGTCCAAACAACATTAATTATCTTTAAATCATTTTTGACAAACTTATCCAAACAAAATTTAATTTTTAATTTTAATCAATTATTCAAATAATTTAAGTTTTCTCATGTTTCCCAAATCCACCTAGGCTTTGGTGAGATTTCTTTCTCAATTCTATGTTATTTTTTATTTACAAGATTCAATATGTCGCTTAAGACATCCGAGTCCACTAATTTAATACTGAATAATAATATTGGTAGATTGTTATGCATTTAAATGTCTTTAAATATATATAAAAAAAAGGGGAAAATCAACTTATGAGGGTAATTCTATATTTTTTTTAAAATTTAATGATTGAAATTAATAATTTATTAGAATTATTAGATTTTAAAAAAATAAAGGGTGAAGATAAAAAATACTTTAGAGTTATTCTTGAAAGGTCGACTTACTATATACCTTAGACAACCTTTGACATTCTACAAAGAACACTGGATCCTGACATTTCAGAAGCAAGATGTGATGTTGCAATGCAAGAACGTGATAACAAGACAAGGAGACGCTGTGACTTGACATGTTAAGGGTTAGATCAACCCTAACACACAAAGATACTTATTACTAATTACATCAATAAGCAATTACCCTTACTTCAAATTCACTTTAGCCTAAGCGGGTAACAACTTAGGAGAGATTTATCTTAAGACCCACTAGTTAATTCAGGAGTTCCTGCGTAAACGATGACGTTCTATGACGTAAACAATTTGTAAGATGATGATCAAACATAAATATTTATTAAAATTCATATTAACAAGTTATTTAATGTTATTTAATGTGGTTTTTCATTTTTCCACCAGAAGTCAAACATGCAAGTAAATGAAACACGGTAATTTAAATTATATACTACATGGAGGGGGCTAATTATTTATGGTAAGGTTAAAATAAGGGAAAGCAAAAAAAAAAAAAAAATGAGGCAATTTCCAGGAAGGTGCCTGAGGAAAGCAAGCAAAACCATTAAAGTTATGGAACACATGGGTTGGTTTAGCATTTTTGTGTTTTTTTCTTCCTTTGATCCTCAAACAACCACAACAACCGAGGGACCATATCCCCACACGATTCAAACACGCACTCTCTCTATCCATTCATCTCTCTCACTCCTTCCCTACTTTCGTGATTCTTCATCATCATCCATCTCAATCACACACACAAAATTTGAACCAATTAAGTTAAGAGCCTTATTTCAACATCTATTGTAACAAAAAACACAAGTTCTGGAAAAACGTTAATTGTGGGAAACAAAGAAACAGAACAATGAGCGGGAGGCCAGTGAGACCTCGTACCCGTGTTGGAAAGTACGAGCTGGGAAAAACCATTGGCGAGGGAAGCTTTGCTAAGGTCAAGTTTGCAAAGAACGTTGAGAATGGTAACCATGTTGCCATCAAAATCCTTGATCGCAACCACGTCCTCCACCATAAGATGATGGAACAGGCACGTATTATATGAATTTCGTTTTTTTAGATTTATATTTCATATGAGACAGTTTTTTTTTTTTTTTTTTTTTTTTTGTTGGAGGTAGATAAGATTATTATTATCCACGTCGAACTTGAAACATTTATTTAAGTTGAATCAATCTCAAACAAGTTGATTCACACAGTGTTTGTTTTTGTTTATAAATCAACGTTAATTTTCATTTCTTTAAAGTTGCTCATTAAGAATGTAGCTTTTGTAGTTTGTGCTTCTTGTGCGTATAATTAAAATTAATTATATTATTGAACTTTTTACGTTTTTTTTTTTGTTTCTTGTCTTTGATGATGGCAGCTGAAGAAAGAAATTTCAGCGATGAAGATGATCAATCATCCAAACGTTGTCAAAATTTACGAGGTATGACGCAGTTTTCTGATTTCTCTTTCATCTGAAAAACGGAAAGCGTTCTTTTTTAACATGGCAGCTAGACATATTCTTATAAAATATTATTGCTAATAATGTTATTATAAACTTATAAATGGTTATCCGATTATAATGGTGCCTCTTTGTTTTACACTTAAACAAAATAAATTCCTGCATTACATGGCATTTTTATTGGGTGATAATGGTCTTCTAGTCTCTTAAAACAACCAATGAAACTCAAGCATCTGATATGGTTAAGCACGTGATAATGTAGCAGATTTTGGAATGCGTAAAAAAATTAAAAATAAGGTTTTCAGAATTCAGAGGCTCTGAACTGCTTGGAAGTGTCGGGGTGAGGCTGTGGGCCCAATTTAATTAAATAATCCTTATTTCCTTACATTTTTTACTCACTTTATACAAATATTTGTTTCTCTTACGTTATATTATTTAATATTCATAAGTTTTGTTATCAATATAAAATATTTTTCATTATTAATTAATCAGAAATTATTACTAAAATAAATTTTAAGATATTTATTATCAAAATTTCAAATTTAATATACATAAAGTCTTCAAAATTTACAAATTCTGTATTTATTATATGGAAAAAACGTGAAAGAAAATATTTTTTTTGGTAATTATAGTGTTACGCACCACGCATTATTTTTAATTTGAAATGCCCAGTCCGTGGTCCTTTATTAAAAGAGACGTGTTCTTATTTTTTTCACTGACATACATATTTTGGTACATACTGATAAAGTGAATCTTGAAAAATCTACTGTTAAAGAAACAAGAAGAAATATATAAAGAAAAGATGAAAATTAATGCATTACGGGAGTTGACTCACATTATCGGACTTTATTTTGATGGTAACTAATACATCCTATGTTATAAATCCGTCACGTGGTAAAATAAGAAATTATAATAGTTAACAAAATTAATAACTAATATTTCATCCGTCTTTAATTATAAATATTATTAACTAATTTTTTAATATTAAGAAATTGGTTAATTTAATTATTAATATTAAATTTACCTGTGTCTCTTTTGTAAATGGCGGAACATATCTTATGTTTAGTTTCATGTAATGAAATTTATTTAGCCTTTTTAAAAAAGTATTACATTTATATGTAATTATAATATTTATTCTAAAATTATCTTTAAATAATTGATACGTGGAGAGAAAATAATAGTAACAAAGTTTAATTTTTAAAACTATAAACTCTTTCATTCTCCAAATTCATAACATTTACAGTATTATTTATGGACTAAAATAATTAAAGATATTTTGCTAAAAAATAATTAATAAAAGAGACAATTAAAAAATAGTCTTATAAAAAGACAAGAAAATTTCCAAAATAATATCTTATAAAAAGAGATTAAGGGAGTATTATATTATATGTACTATATACATAACAAATGTATTTTAGTTTTGTTCACTTTAAAGAAGTATAATCTAAATAAATATTCGTTGAAGTTACTGGCTTTTCCAGACCTTGCATGAGAATGAGCTTTTTCCTAATTCAACTTTTTTCTTAAAAAAATTAATTTTTTTTTAAAGAAGCAATTTTATTAATATATTTAATTTTTTAATTTATGCTTTAAAAAAAATACTTATATCAAATAAATACATCAATGTTAAAGTTAAGAAATAAATGAGTAAATATATATTGATAGTAGTGTCATTCAATCAAAACTATCATTTACACTATTTTTTATAACTTATACAATAATTACTTTGAAAATCTTACTAAGAATAATTTCTATTTAATTAGTTAATAGTGTAAATTTTCTATACTATAATATTGACAAATTAAACCCATAAATAAAATCTCTTCAATATAAGCTTAATTTATTACACCTGGCTGGGGGAATGCATAAGTTCTTTGGTGGTTTTTCATTTTTGGGGTTGGGTAATGCGTCGTAAAGTCACCATCTTATAACATGTTGACGATAGTTTGGTTACTGATAATTAGCATTTCTCTTAGCAGAAACCATTCAAATGGGGGGGATATAATTTTTTTATTTTCTTATTATTCGAATTTGTTCCATCCAATACTCTGCATATTCAAAGTTGTCGCAGAAAGCGAGTTAAGGTGGTAAAATAACTTCAACTCCTAATAAGAGAATCCCAATTTTAACTTAAAGCAAATTTCGGCATAATTCTCATGACTCCAAAGTGTAAAGGAGATTAATTGATCAGTTTAAAATGAATGGAATTTGTGCTCTCTCTGATAATTTCCAGCCGTCACTCCAGCTGTCATTGATGACCAGCTGCCCCAGCCATCATTAATGACAAGCTGTCCACCATGCTTCCAGCTAATGCACCACCGTTCACGCAGCCTTCCTTGACTTACCACTCCAACGTTCACACCATACTTCAGCCTATAAATAGAGGTGCTCCACTCAGTTGTAAATCATCACTTAGACACAGAGAAACACCAAGAGTGAATTCATCCAAGCAGTGAGATTTCCTAGTGAGTGTTGTGTCAGTGGTCTGAGTTTGAGAGTTTTTGTTTTGAGTTTTGTAAATCTCTGTAATTCTATTCTTGTGAGTAATAGAAGTTATTTTTCTCTCAAATTCGTGTGTACCAACACCCAATTGATCCGTTGGCCTCAACACTCTCACCATATATATGTATATGTATGTTATGTACTCAAAGTCATTAAGCATTCTCTCTTTAATTATAGGTGATGGCAAGCAAAACAAAGATCTATATTGTGCTAGAGTTGGTTAATGGAGGAGAATTATTTGACAAAATAGTAAGTTGCTCATTTATTTCATATTATATATTGCTTCCTACTATTTTCTTTATTCCTTTTTTTTTTTTCTCTTGATGGAGGTGGTATTGGAATAATTCTAAGTACATTGATGTCTTGCTTGGATCTTGCATCTAAATGACTTTGTCTCTTAATTTGATTTCTAGGCTAAAAATGGGAAACTTAAAGAGGATGAAGCAAGAAGTTATTTCCATCAATTAATCAATGCCGTTGATTACTGCCACAGCAGAGGCGTGTACCACAGAGATTTGAAGGTCTATCATACCATAATCCTCTCTTATAATTTAATTAACCGATTGATTCATAAGTCATTTGTTTGAGCATGAATCAGTTGTTTTTTTCTTTTTTGAGTTAAATTAAGGATCAGACTCATTCAATATTGAATGCACTTTGCAGCCAGAGAATCTTCTTCTGGACTCAAATGCTATTCTGAAAATTACAGATTTTGGATTGAGTACGTATGCACAACAGGTAAGATTATATATATATATATATATATATATATATATATATACACACACACGCATATCTGCCATACAATTAGCTTATGCATGTGCATGTTATGAATTTCTTCTGATTTGGCCATGAGAAACTATAAGTATTGAAACTTGAAAGCATCCCCCTATTAGTTTCTAGTTGTTACTGACATAATTGAATTCTTTCTAACTGTCTAGTCGTTGCATTCATTTGCATGAAATTAGGACCTTGTTTTAATTCTTAATTATTTATTATTTAATTCAGGAGGATGAACTTCTCCGCACTGCTTGTGGAACTCCAAATTATGTTGCTCCTGAGGTACCTACTTTATATTTTTGTGGATCAGATAGAAGGACTAGATTTGTCCCTAAAACATGAAGTAAATGTAATGTGGTGCGCAATTTGTGTTAGGTGCTTAATGATAGAGGTTATGTTGGTTCTACATCTGATATCTGGTCCTGTGGAGTCATTCTCTTTGTGCTTATGGCTGGGTACTTGCCTTTTGATGAGCCAAATCTTGCGACACTGTACCAAAAAGTAACTAATTTCAGAATATAATCCATGAGAAGAATGAAAGAAAAGTTGCTACATGTCTAAATCTGAACATATTTTCCAGATTGGCAGGGCCCAATTTACATGTCCATCATGGTTTTCTCCTGAGGCAAAGAAACTATTGAAGCGTATTCTTGATCCAAACCCTCTAACTGTGAGTTCTGAACTAAATGCTTTCTTCTCAGTCTTATTTATAAGATCTTTTAATTAATTCACTGAATTAAGAAATTGGATTAATTTAAATAATATTATTAAATTTGTTAATAATTTGTATTATTTTCCCCCAAAATTGCCTTAATTTATTAGGATTTATCTCATTCTTTTCACCTAATTACTTTGTACCTAATTATTTAATAAGCTACTAATAATCTTTTACAATTCTTACAACAGAGAGAATGAATTTTTGTTATTCAATTATAGCATTTATCGTTTATTTACTATAAAAATTGTAAAGTAATTAGAAGAATTTTGGTCAAAAAATAATGCAGGAAACAATTTTTTTCAAAAATAATCTTACATACCCCCCGTTTTGTCTTGATTCTGTTCTTTGTGATTCTAATCCTGTAATTACCCTTCAGTATCTTTTAGGTGGTTAAAGAGTATCTTACAGTTGGAATATAGTTTTATTAACATTGGGTTGCTTTTTGCAGAGGATAAAAATTCCTGAACTCTTAGAAGATGAATGGTTCAAAAAAGGATACAAGCCAACAACTTTTATAGAGGAAGAGGATGTCAATGTAGATGATGTTGCTGCTGCTTTCAATGATTCTAAGGTGCTGTGTTTTTGACAATATTTCTATCCATTTTTTATTTACTTTGCAAAGATTTGCTTATAATACTTCGGAAATACAAGAAAGATTCTATAGAAGCTGTTTTCTATGTGTAATTTATTTGTTCTCTTTGATATGTAGGAAAATCTTGTGACAGAGAGAAAAGAGAAACCAGTGTCAATGAATGCTTTTGAGCTCATATCTAGGTCACAAAGCTTCAATCTTGAAAATTTGTTTGAGAAGCAGACAGTAAGTAAAGATTGGTATTCTTTCATCATGCTAAAATGTTATGCCTTATAAAGTTTGTATTCAAATTCCAAGTCACTTTGAAAATTGTGAACTTCTTGGTTTCTAATCAAATTTTGGTTGATTTATGTTTAAGAGCCTGATCTGAATTCAGTTGATTTCTTTAGGCAATTGACTAACAAAAATACTATTGATAATGAGATATAATAATTCTTTCAAGCTAATGATGCTTTGTTCTCCATTTTGTTTGTACTCAATACAACAGGGGATTGTTAAGAGAGAAACACATTTTACCTCACAGCGCCCAGCAAATGAAATCATGTCAAAAATTGAGGAAGCTGCCAAGCCTCTGGGATTTAATGTTCACAAGCGAAATTATAAGGTTATAATATTTCTCAGCACAATTATTACCTGCATTAGTCTGCATTATCTAATTGCCAAGAGCTATCTTTCATGTGATGGATTTTTGTAAAGGAGGAAGAGTAATACACTAAATTAGTCTCTAAAATTATTAAGTATTGGTTAATGAAATTCTTTATATTACAAAAAACAATAAAATAAAACTAATCCTTGCCTTTGACAAGTACTCATTAGTTTAGCCCTTAGAATTGGCACTACTACTAGTCAGATTTGTCCCTAACATTATAAAATCAAACAACTTAGTTATTGAATTTAACAAGCATCATAAGCTTAGTCTATATTTGACAATCATTTGCCAATTTGGTATTTGACAATAGGGATCAAATTGATTGATGCACAACAATGTCAGGGACTAAATGGATTGATATTTTATACCACTAAAATGACTGTATTGTCCGATAATTTCTCAATTGAGGATTAAATTAGGAACTAAAATGATCGATAATTATCAATTTAAAGAATAAACTTTCTTTTTCTAAGACTAAAATATCCAGTCAATATAACTTAAGGGGTTAATTTAATGGTTTACTCAAGAAAGTTAGAAAACATCGTTCTAGACTATTGAAACTTAATTAAATTTAAATTCTGCAGATGAAGCTGCAAGGTGATAAGAGCGGAAGGAAGGGTCACCTTTCAGTTACTACAGAGGTACTGACTGCTGAGCCATTTGTGGTACTCATTTGGTAACAAATTGTGTGTGGCTAAGAATAATAATTCCAGTTTCTTATTCTGTTTCATCATTCATCTAATTGCTCTTGGTGATATGGATTCTGTTTTTGATCTATTGAATTTGATTACAGGTTTTTGAAGTGGCTCCCTCCTTGCACATGGTGGAGCTGCGAAAGACCGGGGGTGACACACTAGAGTTTCACAAGGCATGTGAAGATTTTAATTGTGATTTTGGTTTAGAGGAACAAGAAAAAAAAATCTCTTCATTTTGCTCTTCTTTTCTGTTATTTTCTTTGGTAGAACCTATGTTTCTAGTTCTTTTACAAGTGATGGCTTCAACATTTTTTATGAACTATGTAATCTATGTTTCATTTCCATTGTATTTTAATTTTTAAGGAGGGAACAATTAATGACATGCATCATGTCAGACTGTCAATGTCTTAGTTTCGTTGCTGATTGATGCTAACCTTATCTGTTGGCTTATTTGCAGTTCTACAAAAGCTTTTCATCATCATCAGGGTTGCAAGACATAGTGTGGCATTCTGAAGCAAAACAATGAAGAATCAAGGTACTCCCTTCCTCTATCTCCCCATGCTATGTGCTCTTGTCTTATGCCATTGAGAAGCACATAGTTTAAGCTATACGTAGACCTATCATGGATGATGCATGTTAGCCTTATCAAATTCATTTACTGATTTTTCTGTCTAATTGATTCGTTTATTATGCTGCAGGTGTGCATGCATGGAAGATATCATGCACTTATTTTTGTTGGAAGATATCAGGAACTTTTTTTGTTCATGGAAGATATCGTGCTTAGCTAAAACTGGAGCATGTTGAGTTGGGAGAGTCTGCTCCAATGTTTGATAGGGGGTAAAAACAAAACCTAGATCGTACAAAACTTAGAGTGTATATTTCCTTGAACTTTTATTCATAATATTTCATGACCGTAATTAATTCAATGGCTCATAATAATAACTTTGAAAAAAATGGTGGTTGCCCAAACAGAAATTAGTGCAATCAATTTTATTTTTTTTGTTAAAAGAAATTATATCATAACAAATTCGCTCATGTTTTGAAAGAAAGTTAGACTATGTTTGTGTTGGGAAATTGAGGGATAAATATCAGAAAGATTTATATCAATGGATCATAAGTAACCATATAAGTGAACTAAACATCACACCTTAACCCAAAACCTTAAGACTCAGATTTATGGATCTTCTCCTCACTTATATGGTGTTCAACTTTTCTATTTTTATCTGATGTGGGATTTTACCTCATACTTGTACTCCAACAGTTTGACTATTGTGTTTTAAAACAGTTTTGTATTTTAAAATTAAAAAAAATTCAAAAACTTGTTTGATGAATGAAAAGGGAGAGAGATTCATAGAGTACGCTTATAAGGTCTTGAGAAAAATGAGCTTGCATGTATTACTTTTATTTTGAACTGTAACAGACTGTGATGCTTCATAAACTTCACTTTCCTTTGTGATCTATAATGTTTTATTGTTATAGGATTAGTAGCAGCAGCAGTGTTGGCGTTTTCTTCTGCATGCATTTCTTACTTCCTCAGTATTCATCTTCTCACTTTCATTTTTTTTTTCCTTTGAATAAAGTACTTAAAAGAGAACAAAATAAGAAGATGGAATATTTTATAAATCTAGTTTGTTTAAAAAACTCAATGTCTAAGCCTAATATGTGATCCCTTATAATCTTTTTAAGGCCTTATTTGACATTTTTTTAAAAAGCTTGTTTTGACATGCTGTTGACCTACTTAAAAGTTTATTTTATATTAATTTGGATCTAATTTTTAAGAAATAAATTGTGTTTTTCTTTGATCCTTGGTGTTAAATTTCCTCTATGTTCTTAATTTTTTATTATCTCGATTTATTAGACATTTTCTCATTGGATTATGAGTATTGATATTAAATGTGATTATGATTTACAAAGTTTAAATTTAAGAATATTTTTTAAATAAAATTTGAATTTACAGTAATATTAACTAAAAATAACTCATATAACTATTTTTGTTGGTCTTGATGATTTTTATATATAGGATCAGAGGCATTATTAAAGTTTTTATATAGGTATAACATATTTCTAAATAAACTATTTGACTAAAACATCAATAAAGAAAACTATAAACTATTGTCTTTGTTTTTATATATAAGAAACAAATACTTAATTCATCATCATGACTAATAAAAATAGTTAAGTTATCATGAAAGTAAAATTGATTCTGGTTATAGATGTAAGAATCTAATCAATGGATAATTTAATTTTTATCCATTTATGTAAGCATTCTTATTTAAGGTAACTATATGACCTTTCACATAACTTGTTCTTTTTCATTTAAAGCACATAACTTGTCCTAATGATAGTAACTTGTAAAATTTCAACTTTGTAATCAATGCGATTTGTTCAATTATTTGTAAGATGTAAGTTTTATTTATAAATATTATCACTTATGATATAGCATTAATGTCCTTTCTGATAAATTTGGCCTCATTGCAAATGAGTACAAACCCTTGCTTTCTTGTAAACCTTGCCTGGCCTGCAATAGTAACCTTTGCTTGGATTGCAATGACTATCCTGTGAACAAATGCACAAACCTTCTAATGCACACCCTTCCTTCGATATTGTCACTCCATCCTTTAGCCCAAGCACTTGGTCTGTCCATGTATTTGAGAAAAGTCCTTTTAAATCATACTTGTTTTTAACCTTCAAAAATTTCTTTACGTTTTTGTACTTTTTGATGACTCCTTGAAATGCCAAGTTCCTATTCTTACCCCAATGAGGTAGTCCTCCATATTTGAAAATCCCAAGTTGTTCAACCTCTTCAAGAATGTCTTCATAAAGCCTTGGAGTCATTGGGTCTCGGCTACGGTAGTACATGAAATCAAATTCTAAAGCATCCTCTTGTTTTCCCAAGTAGGCACTTGAAGCGGTGACATAGCGCATGAGAATTCCATTGTAAAGCCCTAATACACATAATCCCTTCGGCTCCAATTGAACTAGCTTTTGCACATCTTCAATAAATTTTTTTACAACAGACAACCTAATGCTAAATGCGGTATTGTAATAGAACAAGCCCTCCACCCTTGGATCCCAGCCACATGTTGTGATCAATGCATCTTGAGGACTATCCAAGCATGACCCAGATGACTGAAGGTGGTTCTGAAATCCAATTACCGGGTATCCAGTGAAGCTTATACCTACAGTTTAGTTTACTACATTCAATTTTTCTGTTTTAATAATTAGTATACAAAATTACTATCATATTTTGGATTAGCTAGTACCATTGTTAGTAAGTCCATAAGCTACAGTGAATAGGGCATTCGATGAGGCATTAGCATCTATGCACTTTCCAATGGCATCATTTGTGGATTCTTGAATATCCTCTGTGAGCCGCCATAAAATACCAAAACAAATGTTAGCAGCATGAAAATTGTTGTTTACTTTTTCTTTTTTACGTATGCATGCTTGCACCAAAATGTAAAATAAAATATTGAATGTATATATACTATAAAGTCTATAATTTAATTGAGTAAAGCTAGGGCAGACCCGTGGTTCTCCTGAAAATCGATATATTTGAAGGAGTGGGACGGAGAGGGAAAAAGTCATAGAGACCATTGCCCGATGTATTGAATGGAACCCGATCATCAACACGGTAGACAACCTTGTGTTGACTTGGGTACCACATTATATCTGCAAACTCATGTGCATGTCCAAAAGCAGCAACTTGGTCTCCCAAATCTGAATCGTTTTTTGTCACATACGTGATGGATCGTTTGAAGAGGGGTTCTAGTCTTAGAGTAATCTGGAAACATATATAGATGAGCAATTATCATAAGGCGCATAATGGTGTACAAAAATCATGAAAAAACTAGTTTTAAAGTATTTTACTTGCGTAGTTTCCTTTCTCCACCATAATCAGATTTGGTACGTACAATATATCAAATTATGTCATAATTAGGTGTGATTGATTTCAAGTTGTGTCATTTAAAATCACATTAAAATATCAGCTAGTTAATGTAATTTTAAGTAAATACTTACATATGTTTGTCATATATGTTGAAGAATTATAATATAGCAAGGTATACACTTACTGTTGAATGGGAGGTGCCAGCTTTGGTTATTCGATATTTTGCTAGACTGTTGGTAAAAATATTGCATGACCAAGGTTGTCTTTGTACTCATTTTTTATTCCCGGTACTACCGGTACCTTATAATATATATTGTTTGCCTTCCAAAAAATATACATGTGAAGAACAAATCAAACAAATACCAAATATTACCATTATCAAGAGGGTAGGCAACAAAATTAAGTATAGATGGTACCTGTGAAATAACTCCCAACACACCGAGTGATACTTTGGTTGCATTTAGATCTTCATGTCGTTCATTGAGGCTCTCAACCTTAGCATAACCATCTTCATGACCTGCAGGCCTAACAATCCTAAGCCCCACAACATAATCATGGACAGCACTTCCCTTCCCCCGCAAAGTGCTTCCATGAGCACCAGTTCCCATAAGCCCTCCAATGGTCAAACCCCACCAATATGGTGCATATGGCAAGGCCAACCCTACCTTTGCAGCCTCATTGATAAGCTGTTGCAGAGTCACACCACTCTCCACAGTCATTGTCTTTGCTTCTACATCAACCTTCACTATTTTGTTGAGATATTTGGTGCTAATTAACATCCCATTTTGGCCATCTGGGCACACCAGCTTGGGGATGCTATGGGAATAACGGGTAGCTACTTTCATTTTGATTTTGTTTCTGGTTGCTGATGCAACAACTGACACAAGCTCTTGCTCAGTGGTGGGGTATAACACTTGAGCAGCTTTGCAAATGCTTCGATCAGGGAAGGAACTATAGGAGTTTGTGATAGTACAGGTTGTGTTCTCTGAAGTGGTGCACTTGATTGGATCCTCTGGAGGAGTAGAGAACACTACAGAGAATAAAAGAAAGACAAGAGTAGTTGATTTGAAGGCTTTGTTTGACATCCTTTTCAAGCATAAACATGCCATATGGTTCAACTAATTATGTGGTTTTTGTGATGTCTAAGCCATATATTTATACTTACTATTTTGGGTTTCAAGTATATGAAGTCGTTCTTTTTTATTAAGGATAAGAAGTATAGAGCAAGGTTGACATTTAGTACAACAATTTTGAAAGTAAGCCTCATCTTAGGGCTCGAGGGTACAGAACATGAGAAAGAGAAGGATAGAAAGAAAAAACAAAAGAGAAAAAAAATATGGTAAGTAGTGTAATGAAAAGAAATAGAATATAAAAAAAGATAAAAAAAAATAAAAATGGATGTATGAATATAATTATTATATGCTTTTCGGTGCCATGGTTTAGTTGCACATTATTACTTTATACAAATATATTTTTTAGCGTTAAAGTTGAACTTTCGCAAAAATGTTATCTAGTTTATTGTAAAAGTGAGTAGAAATTAATTAATAAAATATAAATTTTATATTAATTAAAAATATAAACCTTTTATTACCATTTTCTTTACTGAAAACACTTACTGTTTATTTATTTTGTCACAAAAAAATATTTAATTTTTAACAAAATTAAATTCCTACTTTTCCTAACTGGGAGAATTTTCTTGTTATTTTGTGTGTATCTAAAAAATTCAGTATTTTTATCTTATTTTTTCACTAATATTTTTCCTTGTATATACAATTATTTTCATTGTTATCATTATGATCATGATGACTATTATTGTTACCTCTTACAACACGTAACAAATTGATAGATAGCGATATAAGAGACAAGGGAGAGGAAGATATACTGAATAGTGAGATGAGAGATTGAGGAGAATAAGAAAGATTTTTAAGAAGCCGAGGCGAGGGAAGTCTTCATTTTAAGAAAGATTTATCGCCACATCTATGGCTGCTTATGAAATTTGAGATTTTTTTTTTTTTTTTTGGTGTACCAAATTTGAATATGTGAGCTAGGAATTTCTTATATTTTATTTTTTTTTATCGAATTTGCCGCCAGGTTCAGGTCATTCCTTGGTCTTCAGTTTAGTTGCATTTTTTACCTTTCATTATTATTTTAATAATATATGCTGAAATTTCAAGTTGTGACAGCTTATTAATTGAAGAAAACTGCTAGTCGTACGGGCAATGTCAACTATATTAGAGCCTTCACAACAATCTTGCCAAGTCTGGTGTTAATGCTCACCAGCAACTGGTAGCTTCTTTTGTCTTTGTTTATTTTCTCACTAATATCAAAAATGTCAAACACAAAGGATCCGTAATATTATCAAACTACCATCCTACAGATATATGTTAACGAATACTCTTATTATAGGCTGCCATATTAAGACTTATAGCTTGCGCATTGAAATTAAACAATTGCTTAGTAAAGTAGTGATCGAGTAAACACGATTAAATATAATTCATATTTACTAATTTAATTTGTCATTAATCTAATATTATCAGTCGATCTCACTAGAATATTGGTGTACTGCGCAAATGTAAAATCTGGCTCAGTAGAATATTGATCTACTACGAGCAATCACGTAATGATAAATTAATAAGTTAATACGCATAAAAAATAATAAGTTAATTAACGTACTTTTGTCTGTGAGGGTGGTAAACCACAGAAAATGCTAAAAATAGAGCGAGTTATATAACTTATAACACACTTTGTGATGGGTTTATTGCCCGTAAATGTTTTTTATTTTATTTTCTGGCAAAAATACCATCCAGCACATAGATTAGAACCGCTAGAATCGGTTTTCAGTGCTTGTAGTCCTGCTGGTGAGTATTTTTAAACGTAAGAAATGTATTTTGTGGAAGAAAAAAAAATGCATATTTGACCGTCACAAATTACCATTTTTTTGTAGCAAATATAAATAAATTATATTAAAAAAAAGATTAAAAGAAATCAATAAGAAAAATGGGTAAGCTTGGGAACCAAAAATAGGTAGGATAGGAATTCTTCCCATCATCGTCTAATGTAATTTTATTCCATTAATTATGAATTCTTTCTAATTATGCAATTCACTTTGTGGAGTTGTTCTCATATATATATATATATATATATATATATATATATATATATATGCGCACTATAATCCTTTAGGTTAGGCACTATATATAATATGGCATGTCTAGTATATATCAATCAATGATAATGGTATTTTTTTTTTTTTAATTTCTACCACATTAAATTAAAATTTAATAGTGTTTGTACCGAACACGGCATGCATTATTAATTTATTATTTATTAATATTACTGCCTCGCAAGGTAATGTCTTCATGGTCCCCAAGCTTTGTGCATGCACGAATGCATCAAGTTTTGATAGCGGTTACGATATCTAGAAAAGTAAATCAAATGACAATTTATTTCCTACAACTTAGCTAATAGATACTCTAGCGGATCCAGAAAAAAAAAAAAATAAGAGGCACTAGTGGTGGGGTTCGGTGACAGTGTCTTCGAATTTTTTTTTTTTTTATAAAAAAAATTTAAAGAAACAAACAATTAAACAATTATAAACATAACTTGATAGGATCAGTATTTTAGTATTTTTATAGTATTACAATGTCTCAAGGGCGTGAAGCTTTGGTAGGATCAGTATTCCTTTGTGAGAGTGCCCTGCATGCCACAAAGCCTCCTAAACTTGCACCAATGATTGATGGATTAATATCGTATTCAAGGCATGATAACTAGGCTTAAGTCACAAAGAATAAGTAACAAAAGGATACCAATTGGTATAATAGTAACATCTAAGCCACCACAAAGCATCACATCCTGCAGACAAATTTCATGTTTAGTAAATTTGTTAACACCTTTAGACAAAATGAGAATATCATTAAACCAAATTTTGTCCAAAAGAAAAGGTAATGAGAAAATATGAGAAATCTAAGATCCTAAGAGCACATAACAAAGCTTTTACTTACAGCTTTACCTCTAATGATATGGTTTGTTGCATTCAATATACAAAAGTTACTTGTAGGCACAAGCTGTAGAGATAGAATAATTAGGGCCCATCCATCCCTACAATCCATAAAAGAAATCATTCATTGAGAGCTTGAGATAACATGACCAGGCAAAGGAGAACAAGCTTATGACGAAAAATCACTGTGCCCCAAGATCTTTTAAACATATCAGATCCATTGCAAGCATGGCAGAATCCATATTTGTTGTTGCAAAAGGTACACAAAAAGGATTCATCTTCCAAATTTAAGGGGGGGTACTTGCCCCCCCTATTGTATACCTGGATCCGCCCCTGGGTACTCCTAAGTTTTATTTCTTTTATAAGAAATAAAAAGTGATTTCATACTTATTAAAAGAATTAATTAACTTCATTAAATTATATCATTTTTAATTAAAAAATAAATACTTTTTCTAAATTACCTTTAATTAGAATTTGATATTAAACACAAACCCCCTATTCAATGAAAGATATTTTAAACATAGTCCTATTAAGGGTGTGTTTGATAGAGAGGGATGAAAAGGGATAAAAGTGTGAAGAATGAAAAGAGATGAAAGATAGTGGAAAACAAGTGTAAAATGAAGTTGTTTGATTGAGATAAAAGAAATTATAAAAGATATGAAAGATTTAAATTAAATTTGTATGTAAGTAATAACATGAAAAAATAAATAAAATAGAGACCGAGTAAATGTCCATTTTATCCCATTAATGTGCAACAATTTTATTTTTCTTTTTAACTAATTAAACACTATTCGTCAATTATGTAAATTGCATAATCAATTATGAAACTTCACCTTAGACCACCAAAAAGCAAAGACTAAGAATCAATGACCACTTAATCAACTATACTATAAGCATAATTGATTATGTTGCCAACCTGATATCAACTCGACTAAATTCGATCAATGCAATGGATACAATACAATTTCAACATGAGAGTGTCTATTTTGAGAAGTGAAAAGTTGGTCTCTTGTGTCCCTCATGAGTAGCGCCTTTCATTATTCAATTTCATCTCTATTTGGAGTGAAAGTTTAAAGGCATGAGCCACACAAAAAATTTTAAGACTTTCAACTCCCTTTCACACCCACTAAACATCTTCACCCCACCCCTTTCACCCCTAATTCAGTTGAATTCACTTTTAACACAAATTCATCCCTTCAAACTAAACACTACGTAAGGTAAAAGTAGTTGGATTTTGCTTATATTTGAGAGGGAAGAAAAAATCAAACTTTTTTTGCTTATAAAAGAGAATAGAGAAAGTAAAATTATAATGTCTATATTTAAACAAAAAAAGTTTTCTTGTATGATGAACATAAATATAAGCAAATATAACTAAATTTGCACTATTTAGTGTTATCATTTCTAAAACATCTTTCATTTAATTCCATTTCTATTTTAATTGACTCTTTCTTATTCATGATATTAAGTTTCAACGAATGACATTTTAGAAATAAACTTATTTTTTTACTTGAGATTAATAAAATTAAATGATATTAACCAAGTTTCTTAATTAATGTAAAATTAGTTATTTTTGCTTTTGTTTGAATTCAGATGGAGTAAAATAGAAGCTACAAAGTCCCAAAATAAAAGGATATATTCTACGAAATGTTGGTGTTAAGAGTGGGGATATAGATCAAGTTCATGGTTAACCCGTTTAAAACCTAATCTAACTTATAAATAGATTAAGATTTTTCAAAAATTATGTCTCATTTGAGGTGATTTTTAGTTGTAATTTTTTTTTAAAAAAAATAACAAGTTTTTTAGTTTTTAAAATTTATTTTTGGTTTTTATCTTATTTTTAGTTTTAAAATAAACTCTTTTGAAAGTTTGTTATCCTATTAAAATTATTTTAATGGTATTTTTGTGTGATGGTGAAGATGATGACGACTGTAATGACAACAATGATGTCAATGTCGATGGTGGATGGTGATGATAGTGGTGATTGGCAATGAAAATGTGATATTAGTTGCAGTGACAATGGTGGTGAAGAAAATAGTGATGATATGGTGTCATCAATAGTGACGACAACAATGAAATGAGTATTTTTAAATGTAGGATAAATGAGCTTTTAAAATTAAAAATCAAATTTTTAGATCTTTTTCTTGGTTTCAAAAATTAATGTAAAAGCATTTTAAAATTAAATAAAAAACTATTTCAATTCTATCTTTGTAAAACGTTGTTTTGTTTTAAAAATTATATATAAAAACCAAAAATAAAAAAACTTACAATCACCCTATACAGATCCTACGTATTTAGTTAAAGTTTCATGCTTCAAGCTATGCGTTGTTGTTGTTGTTTCAAAAAAACTTTTTTACTCATTTTTTAAATATAAAAGATCAAACTACATATAATATAAATCATAAAGATCTAAAAGTGTATTTTAACCTGAAATGCATTTCCCATTGTGTCAAGAAGGTGCAACATTATAATAGATAATGAAAATGCATTTTCGTTTACTATAATACTTAACAAAATGTATTTCCATTATGTATTTATGGTGCACAAGAATTGTGTTTCCATTATTTTTGTTTTCAATGCAAACACATTTATGTTAGGAATATTTTAAAAAATAATAAATGTAAAACAAAATATGGGGTGAAAGCATAAAGCGAGGTAGGAATAATTAAGCCCTAGAGCCATTTGCTAATGTTTTCTGATTTGGGCTAAAGCCAGACAAGGAAAGTGCCACCTGTGGTTTGAACTTTGAAGCATTGCTTTTGGGCTTCCTAAGTTGGTTGTTCATAAAACTCTTTCTGTTGGTCCAGAAATGTTTTCCCTTGTTGGTATATAGCAGAGCCTCAGACCCAGAAGTTTTTTGGTTTCTTTAGTATTGTAAAAGTTTGATTTTGATCCCTTATTATTTTAATTTGTAATTTTAATTTATTTAAAAACTTGACTTCGAATATTTAATGGAAACATTAATGTAGCAGTGTAAGAAAGAGTCACACTAAATTTTTGTTACATATTTGATATCAAGTTAACAAATGAATAAAATGTGCACAACCAAATTATAAGAGAACCAAATTCATGAAGAAAAAGGGAACCAAAATCGATTTTGACGATAATAAGAAAACTAAAATTGCAATTTAAGAATAAAAACAAATGAATAAATAAAAGAAACGGACACACTTGGGCAATGGTTAAGTAATGTCAAGCGTGACACAACTTCAACTGTTTTAATTATTTTTTTTTTTCAAACTACTTTTGGCCTCTTATATTTATATTGCCACCATTTTTTTTTACCTCTATTTGTTTTTTTATTATACTCTCTATGTCCTTATTTATAAGAGATAGTCAATAAATTTTATTTTATCTCTATTGTGCATTACTTATTTTTTGACTAAAATATTGTTATTTATTTTAATCTATAATTAAATACTACTTTGAATTGTCACTTTTTCTCTCTTATGAAAATTGGAAAAGATAAATAGGTTATCATTTATGTTAAGGATAAATTTGGAAAAATATTAAAGTTAATACTTAAATTAACTAATTTTTTAATAAGCATAATTTAGTCAACTATCTCTTAAAAAAAGATAAAGGGAATATTTTTAATCATATATTTCTCACCCTCTCGAACATTTTACCGTGATTCATTAAAAAAATGCAACTATGCATTGCCTAGTTTTTTTTTTTTTTTTATATCGGCCAAAAAAAGATGAATACTAATGACAGGTTAAGGTATAAGCTATAACAAAACCAAACAAATACTACAAGATTAAAAAAAAAAATGTCTTAACAAGCTACATAGACAGTTTAATAAAATGCAACTATGCATTGCCTAGTCGTTACTTGTTTGCATGATTTTTCTTGGTTTTGCCATTCATATAATACGAAAAAGAGTTTGTCAGAATGTAAATTTTGGGAATCAAATTGTCTTTGCAGTGAAGCATATATAAAGATCTTATTTCGTATAAAAACTACTTTGGCTCGTTCAATGAGAAGATCATTCGGTGGAGCACTTCTGAATTAGTTCAAGACTATCAGAATTAATAAATAAGCAACGTAATTAAGTAAAGACTTGGTTTTAATAGCTTTTAAAAAAATCACTTTTCTTTAAATTAAAAATCTCTTTTTAAGCTGTAAAAATAGACAGTCATTTCATTAAAAGCAATTAATAATTTAGACCAAAATAACACATAGGCCCTTATATTAATATGTGCCTGCCCCACTTAGCCTTAATCCTCTTCCTATAGGCCAGTTATTATACATGGACCATACTAAAGCTTCAAGATTACTGGTCCAGGTTTGGTGTATCATTACTCAATAGTATGATGTTTAGAATTATAATCTTTCTTCTTAGTCCACTAGTTCATCTTAATTTGTTTAGTTGAGTTATGTCCATCAAAGTTATTACTACTACTTGAATCGAATATCTCTAATCAAATCATCATCGGCTCAACCAAATTGACTTGGGTGCAAAATTTAGATGAAAAAAATAGGCAAAAACTTCATTAAAAAACCAAACAAATCTACGGTCAACCAAATTGCAAGCTGGAGGAATACCAAGTCACTTACAAAGAAGTACATAGATTTCTCTCCAAAAAGTTTGATTACTCTTGTTAGTTAGCCCACTTTGTTCTCCAAAAAGTGAATAATTTAATGCATGCTTGGATTTAAGTTTATAAACTTAAGTTCAAATTTGCAAACTGAATTCGTAAAAGTAGTTTAAATTTTATTTTTATAAAATTGACTTTACTTTTCAAACTGAGTTTGAAGTACTCGACAGAAAATTCAAACATAACCTTAATGGAGAGTTGTATTTTTGCAAATAAATTTTTATGTACATTAATTCTGCATGCTTAGAAAAGAACTAGTTTCATGCAAAACTTTTATTTTGTGTGACAACAAAATGTGCAATATTAGATATAACCTATAAGTTCCTTCTACCACCCACCTAATAACTAGTGTTCAGTTGGATGGGACCCCAAACAGCTCATAATTCCAAGATAACTCTGATTCTTAGTTTCAGTGAAGAAAAGGTTATCCAGCTGGAGTCCTGTGTAACAATGCAATAAGCTGTTCAGAGCATATCCACTAGTAAAAAACCCTGTGGTTGTTATCTCTTATTTTAAAACTTCTGTAGTTTGAAAAATTTTAGTACTTATAGTAATTCTTAAAATAAATTAAAATAACTATAAAAAAATATCTTATATTTTTATATTTTTCTAAAATAAGTCTCACATTACTTTCTGATAGTTGAAAACCGTTTCTTATGTAACAAAAACAAACTAACAATTATTCTTACCATTATAACTGCTAGAGATGCTCTTACAAGTCTCTGCAAAACAGAACAAAACGTTTATCACTACATACAGAAGAAGAGTTTGGGAAAAAAAGATACTGTGGTTTAAAACTACAGAACATAGGTCACAGTTCATGATCTCTTCTCATTAAATGCCCAAGCGTATCTACTTTTACCCTTTTAATGCTGCAGGCCAAGTGGCAACCTGAAAAAGTTGCATGGCCAAGAGCAAATAATAGTGTAAAAAGAAAAAAACTGAGCAAAGTATTCTTTGTTCATATCCTTGAGCAATTGGTTAGCGTTGACCTCCTCCTTCACATGCAGGAAAGTTCTATTGTCTAAATATACTTAATTATCTTCACTAATTATAATGAAATCATATTTTAACCATAGTTTCAAAATGTAGGGTTATACAATAAATGTTGAAATGTACGGGAAAGAGGAGTTTGAATAAAATTGTTTCACTTTCACATTTCAGAATTGACATGTACCACTGCACATTGCACAAGTACGTAACGTAATATACAGAAACATCAATTACAGTCATGTGGGGTTATAAAGGTCAAAGAATATGAGATGACCAAGAGTTAAGTATTTGCTAATTATGAAATATATGTATATGTGTGTGTATATATATAAATATATATATATATATATCCATTATTATATGATTTGCTCTTGCTAGCAATGTTTAATTTATCCATTTGATTAAAAATTGATCAATGAAAGGGAAAAAAAAGTTGTACATTTTGCTAACTGAAGGCAATCGCTAAAATACGAAAAATTACATGTTATTGTGACAGGACAGTCCATTAAAAGCTATTTCAGATGGTCTAGGCAATTCTTTCAACATCAACACAACATCCCAAGTGAGGTAGGCCACCACATAGGGCTCACTTTTTATCTTGGCATCTTAAGAAAAGTATGAAAAACGAATGATAAACGAACACATTAAATTGTTCTGAGTTTCCTAGCAAGAAAAAGTACTTGCTTGCTTCTCTGGCTCCTAACATCAGATTCAGGTCACCCGGGGGTAAATAAATAACTTTCTTTTGGGGAGGGTGAGAAAGGGTTAAACTAAAATTAACTCTAACATTACAAAAAGCCCAAATAAAAATCAAATGAGTGAATTATGGCCATGGCCTAATGGGTCGGGTCATGTTTCTTCTCATTAAAGTGTGCAACAAATCATCTCAACCACCTCCTAAGGTCACCTGTTGAAGGAGAAACCTGACCCCCACCAATACTCTCAGTGCAGCAGGAAGAGTAGTTTGATTGTTGCTCTAACCCCCCAAAGTGTGATCCACTCACACTCTTGAAGCTTGGACTCCTTAAACTATGTCCGTAGTTTCCATAACTCACTCCCACACCATATGGGTCAGGAGCTGGAAAAGAAAGCCTTTTCTTTGCTGATCCAACCCTGTCCCTCTCTGGTGTGGATGGCCTCTGCCTTGGCGCACTTTGTGACCGAATTCGAGCCTTTGCAGACTCGGTTGCCGCCATGTAATTAGGCAATGTAGCACTAGCACCACCACCACCACTACTAGTTCCAGTTCCAACAACCCTCCCATTTTGGTACAAGTTTCCTGTGTAGTGGTAATTAGACCTCAAGCTTGGTGTTTGGGAGGTGTGGTAGCTTCTGTCGTCTCTAATGCAACGTGGACTTGCGGACCGGACTTGGATGGGCCTTGATTTGGCAGGAGAAGGGGTGGCAGGGGACTGGTGAAGTGAGGATCCATTTTGGTGAGATCTATGGAGTGGAGAAGCAATGGAATGCCTTTGTGGTTGGTGATGATTTGGGTTATATTGATAATTTGGATGTGATCTTCTGTAATTGGTTCCTAGATATGAATAAGGTTGAGATGTGTCGATTTCCACAGTCTTAATGGGGTCTCTTTGATCAGTTGAAGCCCTTCCTCTATTCTCCCATGGCTTTGTGGCCATCCACCGATCTAGCCATTTTGGTCTCTCTTCCAACTCATCTTCATTTCCAATTGATGACGTCCTACCATTCCTCCAAATCTATTATGCATCAAAATCAATTAACCAAACCAAGTCAAGGAAATTAATTCAATTTCAAAGATCAATTAAACACACTTAACAGTCAATTACCAAACCAAGTCAAGGAAATTAATTCAATTTCAAAGAATCAATAAAAACACTTCACATTTCACAATCAATTACCAAACCAAGTCGAGGAAATTAATTCCATTTCAAGAATCAATAAAATACACTTCAAAATCAATTGACAAAATCAAGTCAAGGAAATAAATTCAATTTCAGGAAATTAGTAAAACACTTAAAGTGGATCAAAACCTGTTGGGAAAAGGCTTGGGATAAGGTCTTGTCCCTCTTCATTGCAGCAGCTTCCTTCCTCTGCATCAACATGGCCTTCACTTCTTCAACTGTGTGATGCCTTTCATCCCAGTCATCTGCAATGCTGCTTCCCTCTCTTGACTACAAAAGCAAACACAACAAACAATTCAAACCAACACAGAAAATAAAACCCCCCTTCCCCAACTGTTGCTTGATTAAGAATATGAGAATGAGGACTATTCCTTTGTTTTTTTGCAAACAAAAAGTACTTTTTTCCTTTCCTGGTAACTGCTGATCCTTAAAGCAAGAAAAAGTACACAAAGTTTGATCAATGATCACTAATGCTGGTTTAAACAAGTAGGCTCTCACACTTACGATTGATTTCCTATCTGAAATGTCCTGAAGATACCGCGAGTCCCAAACACTAGCAGTGTCACTGAAAGTGGATTTTCTACTACCTTCAAGTGACGACCTTATGCGTTGGTCAAGAACCCTTGCTTGAACTCTAACCAAAGCCTGCATGCACCTAAGGGTCATCTTTGCCTGCTTCCTAACATTGTGACCCCTAACCAAAGCTTGCAACTTCACCAAACCCTTTAGTGCACGATGTGCTCTTCTAGCCTTCAAGCAACAAAGGAAGAACAAAACAAAACAAATCCATTCATATTAATTAACATTAGTAGGTGCTTCTCATTTTCGCATAAGACCTTAACATTTTTATAATTCAGATCTGTTGAGGGCACTTACAAGATACCCTCTAAAAGCAGTTTGGATCACAACAGCAGCATAATGCTCCCTGGCATGGCTAGCAGGTTTGGACAACCTTGCCACCTCCACCGCCGCCTGAGCGGTGGCCATGGCGGCTTCTGCGGTGGCCACCACCACCGCAAGTGCATGCTTCTGATCCTGGTCTGTCCTTGAACCACCCCCACTTGCTGCCACATCATGCTTCAACTTTTGTTGAGTGTTGTTGTTGTTGTTCACTCCTTCATGACTCATGTGAGTCTTCCTGAAAATCCATCTTCTCTTTTCCCTCCTCTACAAAATTAAGAAAACAAAGAGTGTGTGCTCATTCTAAGTAATTCTCATGATCTAAGAAAAGAAGACTAAATTGATCTGCAAAGAAAGAAAACATAGAAAACACACACACACACACCCACCTTTTCTTCGTCTTCTTCTTGATCACAGTCTTCTCTTCTTCTGCCACTCCTTTTGTCACTGTCTTTGGTGGGAGATCTGAATGCCCTTTTGACAGCTGTTAACCATGAACTACCACTTCCCTTCTTCCCCATGTAAATCTATCTCAGCGGCATTTACAGCTTCAACCTCAACCACTAAAAACAGCCCCTCAGAAAGAACCAGAAAAAATTATAACTATAATTTTTGTGTTAAAAGACAGAACAGAACAGAAGAGAGTTTCAATTTTCAAGTTCAACCTCCTTTCCTTAAACCTCTGTCTCGGGGAAATAGACACAAGGAAAAACAAGAAGAGCCACTTATGTTATGGAGCTCTGGTTCAGTCTTTGTTGTTGTTATTTGAACACAAGTACACGCAACAACACAGTTGAGCAATGCTACAGTGAACTTCTCCTCCTCCTCCTGGCTATGTCGTGAGTGAAATATCTGAGCCACCCCTCATTTAAAATCCTTTGGCAAAATTTAATGTAACGCACTCTTAGATACACCAAAATTCACTTACTGTTCATTTAATTTCGATATTAGGTCCCATATCTAGTAACGTAGGTACATACTTTATATATGAAATTGTTTTTTATATTTTCATATTAAGCTGGATATCTAGTAACGTAGGACGTTGTTTTTGACCAAACGTACCATAAAATAAAATAAGAAAATGTTATGTTGAGTGCATACGTGCATATCTCTCAATGTACATAAATAAGAAAATGACTCTTATTTCATTAGTTGAAATAGTATCAGAGATTATCTTAAAGTGTGTTTATATAATAAGTACTGGATTCCTGTAGAAAGTGAATCCTTAAAGAAAATCATGATTCATTTCCTTTGGTCCTTGCCATGAATATATTTAACTCATTGAATTAGATATTAATTTTATTTGTAATATTGTAATTGTTGTAAACTCAAAAAGGTTTTTTACATACGACATAGATCAAAGACATACTTTATAATTGTTCGTGAACGGACTATTATAAGACTACTTATAGATGTATAGTTCTAAAACTTTGGCTTTAAAATATCTAATTCTCAATGTAAGAAATGTATGATATTGAAACACAATTCGCATTTCATGAACCTATTTATGAGTTAGAACTAAATTTTACATTCTAAAAATTCACTGACAGTTCATTTAATTCTGATATTAGGCTGGATAAGGGAGTAACCGGTAACGTATGAAATTGTTTTGACCAAGCTCGTACCATAGAATAAAATAGTGAAAAAAAATGATGCTTCAAGATTATGTTCAGTTCCACATGGTTTATATATAAAGTATGTACCCAAATTGAATTATTTAAGCGGCAGTCAGAGACAGCCTGTGTGTGAGAGGGGCAGCATATATATAGAATATTAATAATTTCTAGGAAGTTAATAATCTAAATGGGCAAGGCTTATGGATTTTTGTGGCATGGATGGACAGCAGTGGCGGTGTCAGAAGCTACCTTAAGCTTTTAATGTTAATGAATAATAATAATTGAAAGTAGTAGAATTGATGCAATGTAATATGTAAGGGAACTTAGGGAAGGATATAAAGCAAGTTGAGGGTGGCCAAGAGAGAAGCCAAAAGTGGCTTTTTCTATAATGGAATCAGAAAAAGTCACTATTTCTTTTTGGGGATAAATTATCTTTTTAAATAAAATACTATATTACTATAGTATAAGGTGGAAGTGGGGGAAAGGAAACTGAGCTACACTCTCATGGTGTCACGTGCTGTGAGCAGGTCGAGACATATCAGGTGAGTGAAGGACCACGGTGGACTCTCATACTTAGGAACATGCAGCATGCATCATGCGGGCTTTACTTGGTAAAAAAATTATTAATTGCATCTTTTGCAGCAAAACCAGATGACACAAATATCCATGAAACTATTGTCTTAATCTTCAACTAAGCTTCAAGGTGTCCTCTTCTACTTCATGGTTCAACTACACCAAGTACTCACCCACCCAAAGACTGGTCAAACTGTTCTAGATTCTCTACATCATGGTACAAAATTCAAGAGTACGTTTGTTTTAAAAGGATTAATGTAAAAATATTAATTTACTATATTTAAAAATAAAGTTTTAATAAAAATTTAGAAGCAACATTACTTTAATCCGAATGAATCTCGACTTAAGTTCTTTAACAAAAATCTTGGATTCATATCTGATCAATGAAAAATGTTATTAAAAGATAAAACTTATTAAAAATTATCTATTAAATTTTTCGACACAAATTAATCATAATAATAAAATTTATACTTATATTATATTATTGTAAAAAAAAAGAATTTTACATTATCTAAATGCTAAAATAAAGCAACTTTCAAATCAAAAATATTGGTGATTAAGTCTCATTTAAATCAGTTTTATGAATTTTGAAAATATTTTTATTTTTTAACTTATTATCAAATGAATTTATGTTAAAAAAATTCAAAGAGACAATAATTACAAGACTGTATGAATTGTTTTTTCTACCTGCAAGGGATTCCAGTGGTATGTAAGCATGCAGTTAATTACTTTGTTTTTTTATGAGGTGCCCCTGTGCTTTTAGCATCTTGTGAGGCAGAGCAAGGAACAATAAAAATTCTATTGCTTTTTATATATCAAAAAAATAAATAAAAATTCTACTGCTTTCGGGGGAGGGAGTCACTTGTCAAGCATTTAAGGGTGGACAAAATAGTTTCCTATCTACGAAGCAAGATGCTTCCATCATAAAAGATATAAGCAAAATATTCTATTTTAATTGTGGGATATTATTCCAGCACATCAAGTTTCTCATATTCACTTTATTTAGCCCTTGCATTTAATCGAAGCATATACCTTGATGTGAGATATATATGGAATAGAGCTAGCTTGTTCGTAATAGTTAAATAATGAACTGTGAATCAATAAAACATGGTAATAAAACTATTGAATTATCAGGTTAACATAAACAACAATACGTATGTGTAAAATGAGTGTCTATTTATTTTTAAATTTAGTTGAACTCGACACAAAGTTCTATTAAAATTATATGGCTGTAATTTATTTTTAAATTTTTAAGAGAATAAAAATATATCTCCCTTGCAGTGTTTGGGACTTTGGTTAAATTTATTTAATGTGTATTTGTTAAGAGTAGGAAAGTCTTAGGACTTACTAGATAACTGCTTCTAAAAACATTTTTTTGAAAAAGAAAAATGCTTGATGATATGTTTTTATTAATTATTAAAAAAATAAGAAGGTAGAAAATATTTTTAAAATAAGAAAATAACACTTCTTTATTTTTTTTAATTTCCCCCTAACTTCTAAAACTGTTTTTAGAACAGTATTTTTCGACAATTTTTCTTCTTTTTTTTAAGAAAATAGTTTATAAAATTATTTTGTAAAACAGTTTTGAAAAATAAAAAAGAACGCAATAAACAATCCCTTAAATTTTTTAAGCATGTAATTTTGAATTCAATGTTAAGATTGAATTGTATATATATACAAAATACAACTAATTTTTTAAAAAACATGTTTATATTAAAAA
>PYAF01004387.1:1744165-1769617 GCA_007407185.1 Glycine tomentella | reverse complement strand
TTTGTAAAACAGTTTTGAAAAATAAAAAAGAACGCAATAAACAATCCCTTAAATTTTTTAAGCATGTAATTTTGAATTCAATGTTAAGATTGAATTGTATATATATACAAAATACAACTAATTTTTTAAAAAACATGTTTATATTAAAAAAAAAAAAGATAAAAATAAGATTAGTTTATTTTAAAATTACTGGTTATGACGTTTGTATAAATAACTAAACATAAATAAATAACTTCAAATATGTGGTAACAAAAGGAAGAAGAAAATATGTGGAAAAAAAACTTAGCTGTCAATTGACATGATGACTGTATCAAAAATAATTATAGTTATAAGTGCCCAATAATGTTATAACTTTAAATAAATAAATTAGAAAACTATTTTATTATTTTGGTTTTCTTTTTTGCAATTTTTAATCTTAAAAATTAGTTATATAAATTATTATTTAAAGTGAGAAATCGATTCCTCTAGAAAGAACATGTTGTTCTTGATGAACAAGTTGAACTACAAGAATCAACAAGAACATCAACAGTCGGTAAGAAACAAACAATCACTCATATATGAAAACAGACGGCATTATTTGTTTGTCTTTGTCAATTATGTCTTATTATATTTACTTAAAGAATTATATCACTTAAATATATGTATTATAACTATTTAACTAAATTATATTTCTATTATATATTTAAATATATGCATTTTTCTTAAATACTATTCGAGATAAATTATACTTTGTTGTAAAATAATATATATCAATCAGTAAAATAAAAAAATTAAAACAAAAACAAAAACTTAATTTTTTTAAAAAAAAGTCTAAGAAAAATAGAAAACAATATTTTTAAAAAAATGGTCAAAAATAATAAAAAATTAGTAAGACTTGAAGATTTTACTCGTTAGGAATCCTAAAGAGCATTGTTCTTTGTGCAAGAAAAAAAGTGGCCAAGATAGCATCGACGACAATCAATGGTCTATAACGCGTTGACGTAAACAAGGTTACTATTCACTCATCAGAAATCCTGCAGAACTTTGTCCTTTATGCCAGAAAAGGAGTGGTTGAGATAGCACTGACGACAACCAACTGCTTATAATGCATTAACGTAAACAAGGTTACTGTTTACTCGTCAAGAATCCTGCAAAACTTTATCCTCTGTGCCAGAAAAGGAGTGGCCAAGATAGCACCGATGTCAATCAACAACCTATAACCCATCAAGAATCCTGTAGAGTGTGTTGTCCTCTGTGCCAGAAAAAGGAGTGCCCGAGATAGCACCAACGACAATCAACAACCCATAATGCATTGATGTAAACGAGATTCATGTTCAACCGTCAGGAATCCTGTAGAGCTTCGTCCTTTGTGTTAATAAAGGATGTGACTCCATGTTGTTTTTTCTCATACGATTTTGCATTGCTTGTTTCAAGACGATATAACTAAACAATGTTTTCTACGAGACCATTTGATTAAACACTAATTTTTCAAATAGCGCAAACTAAACCTAATTAATTAAGACCTAATCTAAATCATTAATATTGTCGGTGTGATCTCAACCGTTGGAATTAGTCACGTGAAGATAGTAGATCACCAATTATATATAGAGCAAGGGGGTTAGATGTAACTCAACACCTTTGTCTGATACTCACCCTATCTCATCATCTTTAAACCATTTATTTTTTCCCACAATGTCTCATTCATCATGGACAATAATCCATGGGAGTTTCTCGACATTGATGACTCAGACATTCCATCCTCTAGTTCAACAACAGCTATTCTTGGTCCGGCTCGGGTCGTACAAGCTGCCATGATGAATCAACAATCTAAGGAGCCACTCCCAACCTAAGAATTCATAATGCGTGCCCAGCAAGTAACCCAACGTCTTCAACAGAAATCCATGGTTATATCTTTAAATTTCGTTCGATGACACGGTCAGCTACCGTAAAACATTTATTGTATTTGATACACCTAAGCATTGAATTGATTGTTGAACTCATATTATTGTAGGAATGATAAATGTTGATGACACACCTGACGAGACACCGTTAGGATCCATTGTTTATACTTTTGATCATGTACCTTTAACGGTCGACATTGTCAAAGTTGTACCCTTAATGGTTTTGACAACATAAGAGTTACACTCAAAGTAGTTGACTTTAATTCGCTCTCTAATGATTACATTATTATTTTTCGGATATTCATTCATGAGAGTTTTAATTTCAGGATCCTATAAGGACTATTGATGCTATTATGAAACGAAAATCGTAGAAGGTCAAGATTTTAGCCCATATATGATGGACATTCACGTTGATTTTGTCTTAGTTCTATTTCTTATTCTTGTTGTTAGTTTCTTACTTTCACTATTGTAGAGTTTATTTTTTATTGAACTGAATGGTATACTCTACAAGTAGTTATGTTTTGTCCCTTTACTCCTCACTCCAAATGTTATTTGAATATTACACTGTACAATATTGTCAAGGTATTGTTTTTGCATTATAGATTACCAATAATTTTGGTATTCACAAATTTGCATTGTACATTCATATGTTGTTAATATTTGACAAAGGTGTTTCCGAAGGAAAATTGACCTTTTGTCAAGCAGAATTTGTTACATGCACGCAACATGTCATCAAGTGTGTTTCATCAATGGTTTTATCGTTTATGTTTATTTTTTATAGTACTGATAATGTATGTTTTACGAATTTTTTGTGTAATTTTTTTTATGTTTAATATTCTTTTATTTTGTGCGTGTAATACTATTTTATGGATTATTGTTTATGTACTAAGGATTTGGGAAAATAAATATTGAAAGGGATGACATATAAGTAAAATTGTCTAGTTTCATTTAAGGATTAATTATTATTTTTTAAAATACTATTCTAGATTAATTCATATTTAAGTATTCATAGTTTTACATCAATATAAACTATTAAAATTGAATATGTTTTATTTATTTAATTTGTTTAGGTAAACTAATTAGATCACTTAAATATATATATATATCATAAATATTTATCAAAATTATATTTATATTAACTATTTAAATATATTCATTTTTCCTAAATGCTATTCAATATTCATTTATAATTTAATATATATAAATTAGTGAACTAAAAAATTAAAATAAATAAAAACAAAAAATAGTTAATTTTTTTAATAAAACTATGACAAACAAAATAGAAAATAATTTAAAAAAAATTTATTATTTAAAAAAATGTAACAAAAAATAGAAAACTATTTATTTTAAAAAAAAATTGAAATAAGAAAAAAAAAACATTTTTCATTGAGTGTTTTCTGTTAAAAAAAATGGTCTTCTGACATCGATCCCTAATAACTAATATAGTAAGGTCATTTTAGAAAGAAAAAAATACGTTATGAAATTGGTTCTTGGTGAATCGATTTTTCACCTTGTACAATGATTTGTATCATATATATTTATGTTGAGTATTTAAATATATACATTTTCTTAAATACTATTTGGGATAAAATATACTTTGTTATTAATTAAAATTAGTGTTTAGTCAAATTATTTTGCAGAAAGCATCGTCTATCATGCATGATACAATATTTATATCAAATATCTTCTATCGTGTATGATACAAAAAAAGAACACGTTATAAAATCAATTACTAACGAATCATTTTCATAACGTAAAGATGAAAAAAAAATGAAGGTAAGAAATCGATTTGGGGGGAGTCAATTTCTCACCATAAATACTGATTTGTATAATTTGTGTAAATAATTTTTGGATTATATTATTTGGATAATTTTTTTTTTTTTTGTATTATTGGGGTGAAAAATTCTTCTCTCTTGCTGTGTCAGTTCCCTTAACAGTGACCCACCATGAAGGGTTTGAAAACCTTCATGTGAAGTGCAAGGTGAAATGTTAATGGGCCTTGCAAACTGAGCTTACCAGTGCAATATCGGGCCTTAAAGGCAACACTACTTCTTCTATTGCTTAAGGCCTCAGCATGATTTTTGGAAAAAGAAAAAGGGAGCCTCAGCTTTATCGACCTTAAAACAGAGGAATATTTGAAGAAAAAAAATGCTTTAACAAGACTTGTACTATTGATAAGTAAATTTAATTACTTATTATTTTTATTCTCAAATATTAAATTTTTCTACTTTTAACAAAAATTTGAAACTCTTAATAAAGACAATATTTAATTTTCACTATATTTTCTTTCATTTTCATTCTTAAAACTTAAAACTATTTTCTTAAAAGAAAATTTTGGAACGGTAGCATGTAAGAGTGTCCATAAGTTGGTATGATTTGATTTTTAGGAGAAAAAAGATCCAAATTAATTAAAATATAGTATTAATTTAGGTTGTCATAAATTTAGTTTCATTCAATTTCATTTAAGATTCCTAATGTGGGTATTAAATAAATTTGTTTACAAACATTGTCTACCAGATTTATTAATCTATTTAAATCCTAATTCTATTGGGAAATAAGTATATATTCCTAATTAAGAACTTTAATTTCTTAGGTGAAATTGAAAAGAAATAAACATTAAGACTGAAAATCCTTAATGATATTAATGGTCCAGTGACTATTCATAATCTAAAGGATTATAGGATTTATGTCTCATGGCAGATCCGCGAAGCAAATCTCCTTTCACTATGTAGATTAAAAAAATCCTCCTAGGAATGATCAAGTCTTAAGAAGCAATAAATATAGAGAGAAAGAAATCAAATTTCAATTAAAAAAAAAATCCAATTTATAGATTCATAAACTACATTGAAATTTCTGTAAAAAAAAAAAAACTAAACTCCACGAACACTTAAAAGAAATATGAGCTTCCACCCCGTATTCTTCACATATTTACAAAAGCTCCAAGAAAGATATCCAAGACATTTTTTTTGTCAAATCCTTTTATATATGGGATAGATGCTCAACATAGAGAAAATAAAAAGGCTTAGCGTCTTCTTGTTTGAAAAAATGACAACTCTTGTGTGTTTTCGGTTGTTCTTTTGATAACGGGTAAGAATTTATTCTAACTTAACTAAAGCTCTTAATGATTATGTAGATTAATTGATAATCGCCTTGGTTGTCTATTTTCCATATTATTTTTTATGGATTTCAGTCACTCGGTATTAATTTAGTTTAATTTTCTGTAGGATTTAATTAGAAATTTTAATTCAAAGTATTACTTATTTTTCCTATGTACCCATTTAATTTTAGATAATTAAAGAGAGAAACTGAAGTTCAAATAAATCAAGGAAACGTGATCAAATGCATCATTTAAGGCCAAATGACTCTGGCAATAAAATAAACTAAATTCTAAGATTTGAAAAGAAGTAGAAGATTTTACTTCCTCTGGTATTTTTATAAGAAGTCTTAGTATTTTTTTCATACCTGAAAATTGTTTCTTATTAAAAAAAACCGGAGAAAGTAATTTTTTAATAAATAAAAATAATTTTAGATACACAACTTAAGGAATTTCTAAAAAATATATTTTATAATTAAAATTTTAAATTTATTTTATTTTATCATTTAAACAAATTAAATTGTTTTAAAATTAATATTCTCAAACGTAAATTAATTTTTTTTACCATATCAATTATTTTAAAATTACTTTTACCGAAATATAAGGCAAACTAACCAATAAGATTTCAGATTTGTCATCACTTCCGAAAACTATTCAGTTTTCTGATAAATTTCGAGATTTGAAACCCAAGTCTACCTCACCTTAAAAAAGCTTCGATTGACGTCAAAAAATAAAAAAGCTTCAATTTAACGAGTTATTATTTTTTTGGAAGGCAATTTAACGAGCTACTAGTTGAGGACTAAAAAGCTCAAGACAAAAAAACATTAAATTCAATAGAATCCTGTGGTGGCCTTCACCCAGAAAAGTGATAGATCGAAGCATCAATTCAGTCATCTAAAGGCAAATTTGGCAACATGGCACACTATATATTGCTAGAAGAAATTTCATCCATGAACTAAAATTCAAAATTGGTCAAGAAAAGTGATGCCAATCACCCCATCCTCATATTAATAATAGTATGCTTAAAAAAGTATTCGAAAGGTACCAACAACTATTGGCACCACATATGATAGCTCCCTTGGATTCCATATACGTTTGCAGTTGTACAGAGAGTAAAAGACACTTAATTGATGCAAAAGAAGAATAATCTTTATCTATAACAAAAAGAATGTAACGTGATAGCGAAACATGAATGGTAAAAACATGATTATATGTGAAAAAGAGAGAGAAACAATAAACGTTAAGTTTTACTTTTGAACTAATCCTATCTTGCAAAAAAAAAAAAAAAAAACAATCATGAATGACAATAGAAAAAATAAAATACTTGCTAGCCTATTGAGCCATCCAAGCTCAATTTTGTCTTCCTATTTGACTGGCCAATGGAAAGTTCAAAAGATATAAAATGATCTTTTGAACCCCATCTACTGAAACACTATAAACAAAGGACTATGTCATTGGATGCTCCCATCACCCAAGACACAATCTTTGGTTGAATTACTCTAAAAGGTAGAATCCAAAGCTCAAATAGTTAGATTCTACCCAATGCTGAATACATGAATGAGTATGATCTTCCCCTACTTCTACAACCTACTTAAAATAATAATAATAATAATAATAAAGCCTATTTTCCTAAAACAAACATGTATGATGATGATGACTTTTTGAGTTTTGTCATGATGAAAAATGAGAATGGGGTTAAGGTCGGTTAGGGACACAAAGCTTTATCTAACAAATCCCTTATGCTTTGCATTCAGCTTTTGATGTGGTTAATTAGCCTTGCAAGTTCTGCGACCTAGCAGATGTGGAAATTTGTTCAGAAGCTGCCTGAGAGGCTTGTGAAGTAGTACCAACCACTGTTGCTGCCACACTTGCTGATGTCGTTGTAGTTGTCGTTGTGGTTGCAATTCCTGTTACTGAAAGTGTCACATTTTAGCCATCAATGCCACATTTATAACAGGATTGCTCAAGAGCAAAAACTAACAATGCCAACAAGAAATAGTAATAACTTCTTGCATTAGACTTATCACCTGCACTAGTAGTTGGCACTGCCACCGAAGAAGGATATGACAATATCCCAGTGCTGGAGCCATAATGTTGAGGCAAAAATGGAAGCTGTGCCATTTGGGGGTACTGAACCCCAAAACCAGGAGCCTGAATACTCTGTGCATATTGACCATAAAAGGGGTAGATATTGGGGATCAACTCAACTGCCCCAGAAGCTCCAGCAGAAGGGTAGTAAGGTGAAAACTGCTGAAGTCCATAGACATTATAATAACTCTGCAATAGTTTTACAAACAAGAGGAAAATAGTTTATACAATAACAATGAAGGAAAATAAATAATTAATGTAGTGGTTGCTTGTAAAGACTTTATTACATTAAAACCTACCGTAGGATACAAGGTGTCTTGTGAATATCCAGAATATCTGTCAGTAAATAAAATGGACATCAGAGAAAAGGACAGAAAATGGGAAGGCAAAAAAAAAAAATAATTGACAGAAAAAGGACCAAATCCTCATAACACTTTTATGTTACCTGTAAGCTGAATAAGGAAATGTGTATTGCCTAGGGGGTTGATGGAAAAATGTAGATGAAGAACCATGATAAGCAGGTGGTGATGCCACTAGTCCAGGTGGAGGCCTGAACCGTCCTGCGCCTACAATGTGAGTTTGCATTTCAATCCCTTTTTTCTCTTGCAACACACAATCATTTTTGTTTTACTTTTACTAAAAAACCAACCATTAAAGGTAGTACCTTGTTGCCTAGGATGAGTTAAATCTATTAAGAATGAAATATAACTAAAAGAAACTCATCAAAATGGAAAAAGTATTGTAATAAAAAAGAAAGAACAAATTAGATAAAGGAGAATGTAAGGAATGAGACCATGCTGAAAAGTTGGTGGTCGGTTCTTGCTTGCACCAAGAGAAGCAAGGTTGCAGTTAGCCCTCCTACCATCAATAACTGGAGATGGATTCTGACATGCTCTCATGGCTGACTCAGGATCCTTAAATGTGACCTTGGAAAACAACAAATCACAGACTTATTCTTCAAGATCATGCAAGTACAACCATAAATGGAATAATGATAAACAAGCAAATAGTATACACTATGCAAAGATGTGAGTTAGAAACACAAAAATGATGAAGAAGGGAAATGGACTTACAAAGCCATAACCCTTGGATCTCCCAGTGTTCTTATCTGTGATGACAACAGCCTCTAAGATCTCTCCAAACTGCTCAAAATACCTCCTCATTGTGTCCCTCTGAGTCTCCCAAGCCAACCCTCCAACAAAGATTTTGGTGAAAGTTGTGTCATTATATTGGTCAGGATTGTGACCACCCATCATCTGGGTTTGCCTTTGTTGAGACATTAAAGAAGTATTACTCTATCAAATACTAGAAGTTCCCAACAGAAGTAAGCAACCCCCAAAAATCCCAAATACAAAACAACATAAAAATAAAAATAAAAAACAAAACAAAAAATCCAAAGACAAATATGAGTGTGAGAGAGTGGGGGGAAAAGAAACGGTTAATAAAGGCTGGAAAAGAAGTTGTTTTTGTTCTTCTAAAAACCCATCAATGAAAACACTCGTGCACTCATGATTCTGTTCGTGCTACTCCTTCTTACTTTAAGGAATGGTTTTTGTTTTCTTTCTTCTTCTTTTTTCTAAGGCTATAATTGCTCCTTTTCTACATTCACAACAACAACAAACTCCTCAGATTCCACAACACTACTTAGCAGAAAAAACATCATTTACTGTCGAAGGAGTGAAACGAAAAAGAAACTCTTACAAGAAAAAACATTTATATGCCAATGAAAACTTAGTTGCTTGCTTATTGGGGTGTGAAGAAGAAGAGAGAGTATAATAATAATAATAATAATAATAATAATAATAATAATAATAATAATAAGGAGACAAAAAAGCTGCTAGTGGGTGCCCACAACACAAGTAGGGTGCGTAGGCTGTCTCCAATTAATGAAATGTCAAAGACCAAAAGACCAACCTTTCTCGTTGTAACCCACTTACTCTTCTTCTTCTACATCTATACCAAACACAAGAAAAAATAATAATATATGTTTGTGGTGAGGTGGATCGAGTCAAGCCATTTTGGTCTCTATTCGACTTCATCTCATCTTCATTCACAATCACAAATTGTTTGGCTCCAACCTGTCCTCCAAATCCATGACATTGTTGTGCAGCATTCAACGGCCAATCTAATTAACCTTAGAATCTCAGAAATTAAATAGATTTACTAAATAAAAAAGATGCCACGAAAACAAAGTGAACAAACACAAAAAAGTCTGAGATCAATCAATTAGTAATTAAGTACTAATTTGTCTTGCTTGATGGATGCTTAATTGAGTACTAGTAATTTCTCTGCTACAAGTGTTGTCATCAATGTTCTTTAGCTATAACTATTGGTTTCTGAAAATCACATTTGAAACATGAAACTAAACACGTTATTTGTCCAATTGATTTCTGATTTCTCTGATCAGATAGAGAAAAGGAACATGAATTCTGTTCCATAAGTTGGTCATGGTCCTCTTTTCTGAAATGCAAGGGAAAAAAGTAGAACAATAAGACTGTATTTACAGCTATATGTTGTAATATAAAGTAATAAAATAGTGTCCATAAAGAGGGAGAGAATGTGGAGTCTAAAGGGGTAAAGCCTACACAAAGAACTCCATTATTAACTGTGTTTGATCAATGGAAAGAAAAAGAGAGGAGAGAGAGAGAAGAGGCATGGAATATTCGTGTGGTCTCAGGTTCTCCCATTCTTCTCTGAATCTGAATGTTCTGTTCTGTGCTTTGAGCCTTAAATTTTTCGACTTTACCGGCTAGGGTATACGGAATGTTTTGGAAGCAAACCACCTTTTTTTCTGGTTTTTGGACAGTTACTAGAATAATGGATCATTATTACATCTGGGATTTTTGTAAATGGTGTTGTGAAAGAGAAATGCGTTGTTGTTCGTTCAAAGGGGTGTTGTGTGTTACTGAAACGTTGTACTTGCGTGCGACAATTCAGAGCTGGGAAGACGAGGAGTGAAAGAGAGAGGAAGCAAAACCCGTGTCTTCTCTGTCTGCAAAATTTATGACAGAGACGAGAGAACGAGCAAGGGGCAACGAATAAACCAAATTTTAACTTGCATAATTGTATTACTAATTAGTAGATTGTTTTAAAAAAATTGTATTAGTTATAACAATGTTGTTTACTATATAGCAATAAATTTTGATTCTGTTGCTAATCAGTTTGGATATTGATTAAAGAATTAAGATGAAAAAATATATAAATAAATATCATAGAAAAATATAAAAAAGTCATCAACCTAATTTTACACATCTTAATAAAAATATTTATCTTTTTATTTATTTTTTCATAAAATTTTGATACAATTTTTAGCTATTTGGAAATAAAGAAAAAAGTGTGAAATATAATATTTTATACCATGGAGAGAGATAAAATAAAATAAAAAAGTAAGTCGGTGGAATTATTATAAACATTAATTGTACGAATAGCATTACTTTATTAATTAATAAATAAATATAAATTTTATATTATAACATATCGAATTGCATGAATTGATATTAATGTTAAAATTTGTAAAATTTATATTATCATACTTTATTATAAAAATAAATTTATTAATTTAATTTATTACTTTCTTATCATGATTTTGAATTCCAAATCAATTTTGCCGGTGGCCTTAAACACGATCGAGTTGGGCAACCATTCAGAGTAGCATTTTATGAGAGATGCCATTTTTTTATTAAGTGTTTCTAAATATTAAAATAAATATTTTATATAATTATAATTCTTTAAAAAATTATTAAAATAAAATAATCATCAATTTTATTTTTAGGAGAAACAATTACTAATAATTAGTCAATTAACGAGTTATATTTTCACTTTTTAACAAAAATTTATCCAAAATTCGGAGAAAATGGATTAACAATCTATGCAGAAAGTTGAATGTAATTATCAAGCTTTATCGTATTGAGTTTTTAAACACATTCAATTGTTTTCCTAATACTGTACTGCTTATAAAATAATATTAATTATTCTTGTTACTATTACATCCACTAAAAGAAGATTTTTAAAATTTAAATTGTGTTATTTGCAACTTATTATATCATTAGATAGATTAAATAGTTTTATTTTGAAAAATCTTGATTTAAATCATTAATGATCTTGCAACAAAATAAAAAAAAAACAATATTCAAGTAATTTTGAGGGCAAATTATTTTTGGTTCGTCCGTAACACCAAAAATTACCAAAAGTAATTAAGTTCATAGAAAACTTAATATAATTTTTTTATATAACATAAAAAATACTTAAAATTACTTTAACTCAATTAGGGTGTTTTCGGGTCTGATTGATTTTAGTCAAATTTAGGACCTAACTTAATCAAATTTGATTGGTTCGGTTCAGTTTTTATTTTTTTTAAAATCAACTCAACCAAATCCATTCATGAACGATTTGGTTCGGTTCAGACTAATGGGTTATCCATTTAAATTTTATCTTTTTTTTTCTTAGAACTACTATTTTATATCATGAGTCATCCAAATATCCAATACAATTAATATAATAGGGTAAATAGTTATTTTTGTTCCTAAACGTGTAGAGACATGACAAATTCGTCTCCGAAAATTGAAAATTCAAATTTTAGTGTTCCTTTGTTTAGTGAATTTTAAAAATCCTTATATGTTAGAATCAGTCATGTTTGAGAGAAATATTGATATTTAACAACGTTAGATATGCACTTAATTGATTGTTGTCCTTTGAGCTAGTAAGACCATTTACTAAAAGAAATTTTCTTAATTACATATTAGAACAAAATCAAGCGTGTTGGGGGTTAAATTACACGTTAAAACAAAATCAAGTGTGTTGATCCAACGTAAGAATTAAATTATATTTTACATGTTAGAACAAAAAACAAAGGGAAGATGAAGATTAAATTATATTTTATCCTTAAATGAAACGAAATTTGGGGTTTGACAAATCAGTCTAATGGAACCTTACTGACATTTTGGTCCAATGAAAATTTACTAAGAGTTTGGTCCAATCAATTCAACAACCATGTTGGCAACCATTTTTTGACATTTTCGTCCCTCTGTGTCACGTAAACTCTTTCATTAACCGTAACGAATGAATGAATTTTTCGCATTCTTTTCACTTTCGGGGACTAAAATTTGAATTTTCATCTTTCGAGGATGAATTTGTCAGTGTTCTACACATTTAGAGATGAAAATGATTATTTATCCTAGCACAATATTATCAAATGTCTGAAAGTAGTAAAATTGATTCATTTAATACCACCAACATATATTTTAAAATAGACTAATACAAATTAAAACAATATTCTTCAACGATATTTACTATAATAATCTGAATCACATTTATGTTTTACAAACTAATTACTTGCAATAAGTTTTGGTGTAACCAAATTTGTTGAAATAAATGAACGAAATATGATTCATTAATATTATAAACATTTGAAGTTCTAACACTTGGAGTTCCGATATTAGCAATATTTAAAGTCAAACCAAATAACTATAAAAAATTTTATCAGTTCAGTTCGATTTTGATCAGATCTATAAATCTAAATCCGTGACTCAACCTGTACATGAACGATTTTGATAAGTTCGATTCGATTTTGACCCAAATACCTAAATGACCCAACCCAAACTATTCAGATCGGTTTGAGTCAATTCGAGTTCACGGATGACCCGTACCCGTGAATACCCTAATTAATTTTAGACTTCAAATCAACATAAGACTAAATATGTAATTTAGTTAAAATTATATTAACTGCTATTATTATTTAATTTAAATGATTTAACATAAATTCACACACCCACTAATTGGGTTTTGGTTGGACATTGCCTAGAAGTGTATCAAACCTGAAGCAATATTTGCTAATACTTATTTCTACGTTATTTAACAAAACTGACATGATACGCAGATGCTAAGAAGAAGAAAAAAATTTGAGGGGACTTGAATTCGTTAAGGCTATATTTGAAAATCAAGTTGGAGGAACTGAGCAGATCTGAAATGGTTTCATTGGTTCGCGTGGTGGGAGCAAGTCTAAGAACACATTCAGTGGTTGATGGAGTGAGGATAAGAGAACCCTCCACTTATACTCAAGCCAGCAACTGCAAAACCATGTGCATGTATAGACATAGACTAGTTCACTTTTATGTTAGTAGCATCATATGCTGCTTCAACCAATACAGTTATTGTCCTAATTTCCTACTCTAACTGTGTCCTAGATTCTAATGGAACCACCACTTATTATTTTGGTTTGGACCATTTGGTGTGTTTTCTTCCCCTCGGGAAACTCGCAAGAGAACATGCAAAGTGCATCGTATTATTGAAGCTGTAGTTTGTAGGTGCATTGCAGATTGACAAACTAGCAAGTGATAATAATTAAAAAAAGTCTTGAGCGAAAATGTTAAGGTTATATTTATTTTTGAATGTCATTATATAAGTCTATTAAGATTGTAATATATTGGTATTTTTTTATCACCCTAATTATGACTTTTAGTCAGGACTCTAAGATATTCTATAAATTTTAATTCTTTAAACCAGCTACATGCTAATATTCTTTGATCTAAATTTAGTCTCACTTAAAATTTATTGTTTTATCTTCTAAGGATATATTATATGAGAATCTCATGTTTTCTTTCACAAATTCAACATGTTATGAACCGACCTATACTCATTGGTAGATTGTAATATACTCATTGGAAGTATTTGATATTAAATCAGAATAATATGATAAAAAGAAGAAAAGAGTAAATACGTCTTTTAACTATACACTTAATAAATAAATCCAACTTGAAAGGACCTCATTTCACTTCGTAAAGAGCAGTGGAGAGCTACGAAATAAAATATTGTACATGTACAGTAACAGACACGAATGAGGTTTTTAAAAATCAACACGAGTAAAAGTGAAAGGAGGGCACTGAAAACCCAGTTAAGAACAGTGGATTTATAAATATATAGAGCCATAGAGGTAAGTGACAGTGGTAGTGACTATCGAATTATGAAAGAAGCGTGTCTAATGGTTGTCGATAGTAACTGTTTGGATGGTTCGTTGTCTGGTTACTTGTGTTGTGGTAATTCGGCACCACACATACACCTTCTCGATTGGGGGTAACTTCTCCACCAACCACAATCACAGGGAGTCACTGGACTCAACCCACAATCAATCAAACAGTAATAAAGTGCGAAAACGTGAAATAAACAACGAAGGATACACGAGAGATAATAGGGAGAGAAAAAACACAACACAAATGGCTTTACGTGGGAGAAAACCTTCAAGAGGAAAACCCACGGGACCTAGTCCAGAACAATCCACTATTCTCAATAATAATGGTTACAATCACTCAACAGGCTCACGCCGGAGTCACTCACAGTGATGGACACTCACTCTCAACAAGAGTTGCTGTCAACCTCTCGGAGACACTCTCAACAGCCAAATGCTGTAGACTCTCTACCTCACCACTGTTTCTCTGGTCTAGTCTGCGTCCACTGGTCCATTGTCTCCATCTATAAATGTAGTATTTATAGAGAGAATTAGATTTAGGGATTTCTGTACCCTAAACGGGGAAATGGGCCGAGGTCAACCCTTGGGATTTGGCTCCAAGTCAACATTCCCTTTTTCAACACCTAGGGATTTGGGCCAAGCATTAAACGGAACATTATCCAACAAATCTCCCCCTTCTGTTTCAATGCGTCACAACGGCAACCCGGAATCCTTTCCGGTCTTCCACTAAGGTCCGAGGTCTTCACTCAACACAACCCGGCCTCCACACCTTGGCTTTGTCATGCCGAGTTCATCAGTCTGGCTCCTTCACAGCAATCTTCAAATTTTATTGCTGGCACCGGCTTCGTCATCATGTCAGACCAATTCTGACTTGTGTGCACCTTCGCAAGTGTGAGCTTTCCATCCTCTACCGCATCCCGTATCTAGTGATACCTCACATCAATGTGCTTGGTGCGGGAGTGATACGCCGAGTTCCTTGCAAGGTGGTGAATTGTACTCTGGCTATCGCACTTAAGCTCATACACATCTTGGTCATGGCCGAGCTCCTAGAGAAACTTTTTCATCCACAGCAACTCTTTGCACGCTTCTGTTGCGGCAATGTACTCGGCCTCTGTGGTTGATAGTGCCACACACTTCTGCAGTCTCGACTGCCACGAGATTGCTCCTCCAGCAAACGTCATCAGAAATCTCGTCGTCGATTTTCTCGAGTCAGAATCTCCCTCTAAGTCAGCATCCGAGTATCCTTCTAACTCGGCCTTGCCATCTCCAAAACGAAGACACACATCGGCTGTACTCCGGAGGTATCTGAAGATCCACTTTACTGCTTCCCAGTGCTCTCGCCCGGGATTCTTAAGATACCGGCTCACCACTCCAACTGCATACGCCAGGTCGGGTCTAGTGCAAACCATTGCATACATCAGACTCCCAGTGCAGATTGGTATGAGATCTTCTCCATCTCCTCTCTGTCTTCATCTGATCTCAGACATTGCCTCTCACTCAGCTTCAAATGTCCGACCAAGGGGGTGCTTACTGTCTTGGCTTTGTCCATGTTGAATCTCTTCAAGATCTTTTCAACATAGTTTTCTTGACTTAGCCACAGTAGCTTCTTCTTTTTATCCCAGATGATCTTCATCCCAAGGATCTGCTTTGCTGGACCGAGGTCCTTCATCGTGAAGGACGAGTTCAACGCCTTCTTCAAGGTGACAATTTTCACCTTGTCTTGCCCTGCTATCAATATATCATCCACATACAGCAGCAAGATCAAGAAATCACCAATCTCATACCTCTTCACAAAAACATAGTGGTCGGCTTCAGTCTTCATGAATCCATGCTCTGTCATGAAGGAATCAAACTTCTTGTACCACTGCCGAGGTGCTTACTTCAAGCCATAGAGACTCTTCTTCAATCGACACACTTTGCCTTCACATCCCGGAGCCTTGAACTCTTCAGGTTGCTCTCCATGAAGATCTCTTCTTCCAACTCACTGTGAAGAAATGCCGTCTTCATGTCCATTGGCTCTACCTCCAGATCCATTGTTGCTCCCATAGCTAACACTATCCGGATCGAGATCATCTTCACAACAGGAGAGAAAATCTCATCAAAGTCAATCCCCTTCTTCTGATTGCAGCCTTTCACTACAATCCGGGCTTTGTATCTCGGCTTCTTGCCGTTCTCCCCCTGTTTGATCTTATACACCCACTTGTTCTTCAGAGCTCGCCTCCCTTTAGGTAGCTCGGTTAGCTCATATGTCTAATTATCATGCAAGGATCTCATCTCATCCTGCATGGCCTTCTCCCATTCATCACTCTCTGGACTCTCCACCGCCTCATCATAACTCTGAGGTTCACCATCCTCAGCAATTATGGCATATTCATCCGGTGGGTACCTTGCAGAAGGTCTTCTTTCTCTAGTGGGGTATCTCGGCTGTTCTTCTTCAGCCTCTTTAGAATCCGATTCTTCATCTTCATCCCGGATCCCAGCATCATCATCTTCTTCATCGCCTCCAGCGACTTCTTCACTGGTTTCTCCCCCTGCTTCAGCAATCTCACGAGGGACGGGCTCTTCACTTTGGACAGTAACCCGAACTTGGGGCTTCAAGATGTCATGAATGGTTTCATTCTCATGAAACACTACATCTCGGCTTCTCACAATCTTCTTGTTGATTGGATCCCACAGTCTGAAACCGAACTCGGTCTTCGGCAAACCGAGGTATATGCACTCCTTCGTCTTCGCATCTAGCTTCGCCCTCTCATCATTAGAGACATGCACGAACGTCCGGCATCCGAACACTCTCAGGTGATCATAGGTCGCTCTCCTATCTGTCCAGATTTCTTCTGGAATCTCTCATTCCAGTGGTCGTGATGGTGAGAGATTTATTAAATCAACCGCTGTTCTAACTGCCTCTCCCCAGTATGCTTTCGACAAGCCGACATTGGATAGCATACATCGGACCTTCTCCTCAAAGGTTTGGTTCATCCTCTCAGTGAGTCCATTCAGCTAAGGTGTCTTGTGGGGGGTCCTCTCAAATCTGATCCCGGCTTCTCTACAGTAAGCTTCAAAGGGACCACGATACTCACCACCATTATCTGATCTGACCACCTTCAACCTTTTGCAGTCTCCCTCTCCACCATTGCATGGAATTCCTTAAACGACTGGAGAACCTGGTCCTTGGTCTTCAGCAGGTAAACCCACACCTTGCGGGAATGGTCATCAATGAAAGAGACAAAATACTGCGCTCCTCCAAGCGATCTTTCCGTCATGGAGCAAACGTCAGTGTGGACGAGGTCAAGTATGCAACTTCGTCTCCTGGGTTGATCCGGTCTCACAAACGAAACCCTGTGCTGCTTTCCAGCTAGGCAGTGCGAGCAACTCTCCAGCACTTGACCATTCAACCCGGTCAATAGCTCTTTCTTCTCCAAGATCTCAAGCCCTCTCACACTCATGTGGCCGAGACGCTTGTGCCACAACTCTAGGCTTGATCCATCAAACACAGTGTTGGCATCACCGCTAATCATCCTTCCTTGCATCACATATAAGGAGCCTTCCTTCTTTCCACGGGCTATTACCAAGCTTCCCTTGGATAGCTTCCATCTACAGCCCTCAAAGCCGTTCACTAACCCAGCGTCTTCCAGCTTTCCTATCGAGATTAGATTCAACCGCATGTCAGGTAGATGCCTCACATCTTTCAACACAATTCGACACCCTACTTCCGAGGTCAAGGTCACATCGCCGACACCAACAATCTTGCTGGTCACCTGATTCCCCATCTTCACAGCTTCGAACTCTCCACTCATATACGAGGAGAAAAACCTTCTGTGAGGGGTCACGTGGAAAGAGGCACCCGAATCAACTATGCAGGCACAATCATCAAAGGCAACATTCACAAAATTTTCTCTGAGAAGAAATATCTCGGCCCCAACACTAGCTACCACCGCCGTGGTGTTCTTCACCTCTTTCTTACCCTGGTCTGATTTCATAGACCCACTCTGCTCATCTCTCTGAAGAGTCCAGCAGTCTGTCTTCTTGTGTCCAAGCTTTCCGTAGTAAAAACACTTCAGTTCACTCTTCGGTCTTGACCGATCTCGGGACCTATCCCGTCTCTCACGACCTCGGTTCTTCCCACGAATCCGGAAGTCGGACTTACTCCTCTCAGCAACGATGACATCACCTGTGCTGTTCACACCTCGTTCTTTCCTCCTAGCTTCCTCATTCAAGAGGTTGTCAGTCACGACATCGATCTCTAGTTTCCCTTCAAGAGCCGAATTACTCAATGTCACCACCTGAGTATCCCAGCTCTCTGGTAATGAACTCAGCAACAACAGAGCCTGCATCTCGTTGTCAATCTTCATGTCGGCCTTGGACAACTGGTTCACAATACCTTTGTATGTGTTGAGGTGTTCAATCATGCTCATCCCGTCCTTGTATTCCAGCTTCACAAGCCGGCGAACGAGATGTGCCTTGTTCCTTGGAGTTTTCTTCTAAATCATGGTCTCCAATTTGTTCCATATCTCGTACGCATTAGTGAACTCGGATACATGCTCAAAGATGCTTTTGTTGATATACTTCCTGATCGTGGCCACTGCCTTCCGACTCAGGATCTCCCACTGCTTGTCGGTCTTTCCGGCCGGTCTCTCATCAAGAACAATGGGCTCGTACAAATCCTTGCAGTACAGATGATCTTCCATCATCGACCTCCAGTAGGTAAAGTTGTCTGCGGTCAACTTGAACATATCCCCATCATGGGTTATGCTACCACTGGTCTCCATCCTGGTATCTCTCTCTCAGAACCCTTCACACTGGGCTCTGATACCACTCTGTTGTGGTAACTCGGCACCACACACACACCTTCTCGGCTGGGGGTAACTTCTCCACCAACCACAACCACAGGGAGTCACCGGACTCAACCCACAATCAATCAAACAGTAATAAAGCGCGGAAACGTGAAATAAACAACGAAGGATGCGCGAGAGATAATAGGGAGAGAAAAAACACAACAAAATGGTTTTACGTGGGAGAAAACCTCCAAGAGGAAAACCCACGGGACCTAGTCCAGAACAATCCACTATTCTCAATAATAATGGTTACAATCACTCAACAGCCTCACGTTGGAGTCACTCACAGTAATGGACACTCACTCTCAACAAGAGTTGCTCTCAACCTCTCGGAGACACTCTCAACAGCCAAATGCTATAGACTCTCTACCTCACCACTGTTTCTCTGGTCTAGTCTGCGTCCACTGGTCCACTGTCTCCATCTATAAATGTAGTATTTATAGAGAGAATTAGGTTTAGGTATTTCTGTACCCTAAACGGGGAAATGGGCCGAGGTCAACCCTCGGGATTTGGGCCCAAGTCAATATTCCCTTTTTCAACACATAAGGATTTGGGCCAAGCATTAAACGGAACATTATCCAACAACTTGTTTAGTCATTAGGCTGTAATAGTTTTCATGAGAGTAATTAAATTGTGAGGTTAGTTCTTCAAGTAGTCATTGGACACAAACTAAACTCTAATCAATAAGAAATTCTTTATGATGACGAGTGATAATCCTTTATATTACTACTATTATTTTCTTAATATCTTTTTAGATAAAATATGTTGTTATTCATTTTAATTACTTCATTTTGTATTGTTATTTACATCCACCCAGTAAATTTTACTCTTTCATTTCTTATTTCTTTGAATTCTCTCTACATATGACACTAGCTAACTTTCGTGTGGTTTTTAAGAACGAATCATGCTATGAATTATTCGGAGAGCAAGTTAGAGCAAATTAGTGAGCTGAGTAATTCCCAAATAGTATTTGTGTTTGGGAAACTGTGGGGTTATGGTTTCTTGTTTATTTATTGGCTAAAACTTTTTTGTATCCAAAAATTTCTGTCTAACACCTTTCAACAAGAATAATCTAAGATGTATTTATGCATTTTGAATTAATCTTTCCGTTTGAAAGGAATAGTTGACAAAAAAAAATTGGGGTGTAGGAAAAAACATCCTTAATTTGGAATTTGTATTTGAATATTTGTAGCACATTCAAGTAGAATTTATATGTTTAAATTAAAATTTGTAAATTTAAATTTGGGTAAAATGTAAGTTTGCAAAGATAACCTAAATCTTGTTTTTACAAATTTTAACGTGTAAACATATTTTTGAGGGTAACTAAACACATCCTAAAACTAAGTTTGCTTTCCAAAAATATGTTCAATAGTCAGAAATACTTATTGAAAGGTTAATTGAATGAAGGATCTTGGACCTATTTTGTTGTGTAATGTTCTTTAGAAAATCCTCTCAAAGGTCCTTGTGAATTGCCTCCGGAAGGTTATTGCGAAATGCATAGCCTAAGTGCAGTCAGCGTTTATTGAAGGAAGGTCCATTTATGATAATGTGCTGATTGCTAACGAGATTATCCACCAGATGAAGTGCAAAGGGAGAGGCAAGCATGGAGAAGTTGTTTTAAAGATTGACATATCTAAAGCATATGGCCATGTTGATTGGAAGTTCTTAAAAGGAAATTATGTTGAAGATGAGATTTGATTCCAAGCGGGTCAAATGGGTTATGATATGTGTGTGCACAGTTCAGTATTATGTTCTTATCAACAATGAACTGTTAGAAACCATTATTCTAGGCCGTGGTTTACAGCAAAGCGATCCCCTTTCGCGGTTCCTATATATTCTATTTGTGTGGAAGGGTTAAGGGTTATAGACTTGTTTGATTAAACTTCTTTAAAAGTATTTTTAAAAGAAAAAAATAAGAATAATTTTTCCATAAATAAAAATAGATTTTTTATTAGTTAATTTTTAGGAATTCACTAATATAGTTTTTCTAAAAGATGAGATGATATCTACAAATGAACTAATAGAAAATTCATTTTAATTTATAGAAAAACTCATTTCATTTTTCTTCTTCTTACTTTCTTTTTCTATAAATGCTTCTAGATAAACTTCCATCCAAATAGGTTTTATTTTAGTTGTTGGTAGAGAAGTCCAGCTAATAAAGGAATACATTGGTTGTCTTGGGATTCAGAAGCATGGATGACTTCAATCTTGCTTTGTTGGGGAAACAAGGTTGGAAGCTTGTCACAACCCATGTACTCTAGTTGCTAGAATCTTTAAAGCTAGATATTTTCCGGGGAAAAGAGTTTTTGGATGCGGACTTAGGCCACTATCCATCTTATTCACGGAGGAGTATCTGTAGTTCCTGATTTTTGTTGAGGGAGGACCATAAATGGAAGCTAGATGACGGATCCCATATCAGTGTGTGGAATGAACCTTAGCCTGAGATCTGAAGATGGTGTTCATTCCTTTAAAGGCAAGTTAATTTTGTTGCACACTTGCTTGCAAGGAGCGCAATAGATAATGCTAGGCTCAAAGTTTTCTATTATATCCCCTCTTGTATTTACCAATCTAGAATGAAATGCTTTAGTTTTGTTTTTGTAAAAACAAAAAAAAAAACTAAACATACCCAAATTGTGATTGAGCTATCCTGTGATGTTGTTGATAGACTTATTTTCTTAACCTTTGCTTCGGTCCGGTTTTTTTTGTTTTTTTCATCTCAAATGGCCTTTATTAATCGGGCTTGTTGGTAGTTGCAGCAAGTATTTGCATTACAGATAATTAAAATTTCCTTACCATCTTTTTATATTAATCACATCTTTCATTTTTTTTAATGTTGTTACAAAATCCTCTTTGTCTAATTTTAGAAATGATTTATAAATCAAATCTATATACCTGTGTGGGAAAAAGAACACACTCGTTTTTTCATTATTCTACATATCCTCTCAAGTCTCAATCAACATTTTCTTTAATAAAATGCCCAATGAAAAAGGTAATTTTTGTTCCTCCCTCCCTAAATAAGCCACCACCAGCAACTTGAGTCATAACGCACCATGGCTAGCGTTGAGTCGAAGACAGTAATCCGCGACTGCATGTTCCATTTGATGTTGCTCTTTATTGGAAAAAAAAAATTAAGTTTTACATTAGTTAGAGATAAGACTAATATAAAATATATAATATATAAGTGAATGACAACTCTCATCCTATAAAATAACTTTTCGGATTAAGTTAGACCTAAACTCACATCCTAAGAATATAAGATAACGGAATCTATCTTATTGTTATGTCTACTCCTTTATTTTTGCTAGGTACACTCTCCTTCCATTTTTCTTAAATTAAATTATTTAAATAACCTTCCCCATTCAAACCATCTTCTCCCCCTTGCACACTCTTTTTTTTTTCATAGTAACAACAAATTTCTTTCTCTTTCATCACACTCCCTTCACCCCTTTCGATCTCTTGCTCTAGTCACCCTTGTTCCAACCTCGCTCAATCTTTTGCTTCAACATTAGGATTTTTTTCATCTTTCAAACATGAAGTTGATGCAGCGGAATGCCTCTTAAAGTCATCCCGATTGAAGGACTAATACCAATTATATGTTTTCTCCACTTCAATTACTTCACTATTATACAAATTTTCTTTAATGAAATTTTTAATGGTCCTAGTATTCTGCTTGATTTTCTTTTTATGTTTTTTTAAAAATTTCAGAAAATAAAACAATATTTTGAAACATGTTCTGGAGTACAATTTTATTTTTTAACATTCCGAAAAGGTATTTTCCAGAACAGAAAACATCACTTCAAAATTACTTTCCAGAATGTTAAAAACAAAACATTGTTCTGGAAAGTACATTCCAAAATAATGATTTTGTATTAATGTTATGGGTATAAAGCATATATATGATGATAAAAAATAGAAAAAATTAAATGGAAGTGTACGTAGAAATCAAAGAAGTGGATATAGCAAAAGCCTTATTATTGTGGATCTACCCTATTGTGGATCTACCCCTTTTTAAGTCGGGCCTGCTCAGCAAGTATCTTTCACTTATTTTGTCATGGTTATTGCTAAATAAACTTCCTCTCTTCACTTTATACACTCATGTTTTTCTTTTTATTTAATTTATTTCAAAAATACTCGTATCTTCTTCAATCAATTAATCATATTTTTCACACCCACACCCACCCACTCACCTAGCTTCCACACATTTTACAACTCTACTTATTTTCACTTTTACATGTGTTGTTTCTCTTCTCTTCTCATACAAGAGCCTAATTGGAAATCTCTAATTCATCTCCTCTTCAATTTTGGTTTGGAAAATTGAAAGAGTGAGTGGGGGAAGGCTTGACAGTCGGAAGTTTCTGAGCAATGGATAAACCTATGCATGGAAAGAAAAAGCCAATTTTGCAGTTGAAGCTTCTGCAAAAATTTAAGGTGGGGAGAAAGCTGATTTTGCAATTCATTGCTATTTTTTATTGGATTTTTTACTATATGTTTGAGTTTCTCGATGATGACTCTTACTTGATTGTTAAAAAAACACTTGTTAATTAAATTTTTTAAAAACCATATTAATAAAAGGGAGTGTGCATATATGACTGGTACGACTGTGTGAGAAGAGTGAGTGTGCGCATGACTATGACTTACATAATAAAACTATAAAAGGAGTTGAAGAAGATAAAAGGTAAGTTTGGAATAAAGGTATATCAAAACGAAATGGGGATTGTAGAAAGTAACTAGGGAAGTTTATTTAGTATTTACCTTTTCTCATTTGATTAAATGGGCTTCTGCTGCGTGTCTTGTGGAGGATATGTTTTGGTCCAAATTGATTTGTACTAACAGTTTGCTGACTTAATTAAGCTTAATATGATCGAGCCAAAATAAATATTGCAACAATTAATTGTTAGCTTAACCTTAAAATCATAGAAATCACTTTTTTTTATTTTTATTTTTTGACAACATTTTTTTAAAAACCACACACACACACACACACAAATTACCATTTTTATTTTCTGTTTTATTTTTCATCAAAATTAGTAGAAAATAATTCAGTGTTCATCTTTACTAAACATAAAAGTTTAGCATTAATGTTACGATTTTTTCATTTGTTTGTCTGTTTAATTTACTTATATTACTGTTGGCCTAAAATAAATTGTTAAATGTTATTTGTCAATGAAAATTAATAAATAAAAAAATATCGCCACATCGTAGACTAGCAACATCTGTCTTATTACAGCACCAAGAAAAAACACAGATAAGTATTTTATTCTCTGGTTATAAAATATTATTTTTGATATTATATTCACATATAAAATCAAAATATGTGAAATTATTTTATTTTATTTTAAATACGTAATATGTATGACGTTATGTTGTTTTTTCATTTTGGAGATATAATTAGATATGATGTTTGATTATTCTTAAATTAAAATTAAATATTTTATAAGAAAAAATATAAAGAGGTTTAGTCATTGCCATTTTAAATCAATTTCTTTTTTTATTATCATGAAAATCTCATCTCAAGTGTGCTTTTTTTCTGAACAAATCCGCAAACTGATTTAGCACATTTAATGATTTAACTATAGGCTCGATACCATGTTTTAGGATATTTCCTAATAATAATAATTTTGATAAAGACTCTATTTTTATTATAAAAAAAATAAAATTGGTTCACTGTCCATATGATCTAATTTCGACAACAATGGTAACGTGCAAATCAATATATAATTAGATATTTTTCGTGTACTACCAAGATAATATAACAAAACTAGAAGAAAAACATTTATATGTATTTGATTTATATGTTTGTTTTGTTATTGCTTTTATTTTTTTGTTTTATTATATTCTTGTCAATCTCAAATAATATGTAGAGAATAAAATAGAGAGAAGTAATTATGTTTCCTTAAACTTAAACAACATTTTATTTGTATATTCCGTTTTCAAAAACGACAAAACATCAAATAATAAGGATGGTATTTCTTAAGTACATGTAAAAAAATATTGGTCGGTGATAGAGAGAAGTTATTTCTTAAATATGTATGATTTTTTTATAAAAAAAAAACTTAAATATATCTAAATTTGAGGAAGAATATTTACTCTTGAACGTTTAAAAGGATGAATACGTGTATAAGATTTTAATACACCTTGTCACATGCCTACATATATACATTATAATAATGTAACAAAAAAAACATTATATAATACATTTATAAAATTTAAAATTATATTACTTATACTATAATAAAAATTAATGAGTTCACACTTAATAGACTATGACGGTTCATGTATTTCTCATATCAAAATTATAAATCCTATTGTCTTAATTCTCTCATGTAACATCTTTATGGTCTAAAAAAAAAACATCTTTATGGTCTCATCTTTATCTCTCATTCCACGTATTCTATTATTCTTCAACCTAACCTACTGTATTAATGCTCTTTAATTTGTTGTTTTTTCGTAGTAAATTTTAGTATTAAATGTAGTAATTTGTTTTACTGTTTTAGTTTTAAATTTTTTATTATATTTTTATTTTTATTTAATCTAAAGATAATAATTAATATAGCAATATTATGTTAGTTTAGGTGAATTTAAATTTCCACTAAAAAA